>JASAOL010000584.1:0-245221 GCA_030849045.1 Wallacemonas rigidus | reverse complement strand
CCGATCAGGAAGGCGTTGGCGCTCTGGATCGTGCGGTCATAGTCGGTGGAGCGCGTGTACACGAGGCTGCGGTTGTACGCCTCCGAAGGGAAGAACGGGGTGCCGACAATTTTGGCGTCGTTGTAGCGCGCGCGCATGTGGCTGCCGACGGCGCGCAGCATGGCACGGCCCTGCTGGTTGAGCTGTGAGCACTCCGACGGCATACCGCAGAAGAAGCTCTGGTTGTACGGCAGGTTCGGGTTGCGGGCGCCGTGGCGGTGCACGACCTGCGCGAGACGAACCGTGTACGTGCCGCTGGTGGTGTCGCCAATCGGGTAGCACTTCTGATCGGCCTGACTCAACACGAAGCCATCCCCGCACACAGAGGTCGGGCATATGGTGCGGTAGAGAGCGCAGTAGTGCGGGACGGGATCAGCCACGCGCGTGGGGCAGCCCAACATGTCGTACTGGGTTTGGTTGACCACGCAGTAGCCCGCCGGTGGCGCATACTGACTCCACTCAATGTAGCGGATGAAGTCCTCCACAGGGCAGATGTTGTTGGTCGCAACGTAGTCCCTGCCGCTCGCGTCCATGCAGTGCTGCTCAATGGGCTGCTCCACAAAGGCAAACGGGGCTGCCGAGGCGGGAGTACCGCGATTGACGCGAATGTGGTAGCTGCCATCCGCGGCCCGCTGCAGAAGCTCGATCCAGATGGTCACGCCAAACTTGGGTTGAAGGGTGAGGTTACTTTGGTCACCAAGCGTAATACCAAGAGGACTGATCATCGTGTCGTGAGAGCTGTAATGGTAGATGTGCGTCGTCGTCGAGCCGCCGAGGTAGGTACGGATGTTCTTCACCATGTCCGTCGCCATGAACTGTCCAGAGCTGCCTTGCACCAGATCCAGCGCGCGAGAGCGATTGTAGCCGAACATGTACTTGTACCAGGCGCCCCACATGGCGTAAAGACCATCCAGGTTAGCCGATACGGTCGGGCACTCCGCAAGGCGGCCATCGACTTCGAAGGCGTCGGCGATATCGTGGATCTCGAACACGCACTCGAAGCGGGTCTCCTGGTCCTGGCAGCTGGGCTCAAAGAGGATGTGGACTTCTTCGGCCATGGCTTGAATGACGTCCCAGGTGAAGTAGGCGTCCACGGTGGGCAGCACGGCTTCGCGCAGGCCGAGCGAATCCACGTAACGCTTGAGCATCACGTTCGGGATGGAAGCGGTGACCATGGTGATGTCCGTGGTGAGATTCTCCATGAAGATGGCCGGGTAGAAGTTGGTGGAGTTCGGGTAGAGACCACTCAAGAACGCCGCACCACTCTGAATGCAACGCTGGATCGCCGTCGTGCGGGAGTAGACGTTGTTGGGGTTGTAGTTCGTACCAATCAGCGGCGCCTCGACGTAGTTGTCCGTATCGGTGAAGCGCGTGTGCATGAAGGTGCCCACGCTGTGCAGCATCTCCATGCCGAACGCCGTCAGGCCACCGCAGGGAATATCGTTATTGCAGATGATGGACGCGTTGACAGCGACCTGTGCGTTGCGTGCACCGTGACGATGCGCGATGTTGACCATGCGAACATAGTACTCGGGTACCGCCAAGGCCGACAAGGGCACCACGAGCAGCAGCAGCGAGACGACAACACGCAGCACGGAAAAGAATTTCATGTTGAGTAGGTAGGGGACACAAGTCGGATAGTATCAGGAAAAAGTTCTTTCTTTTCATACTTTTGATTTATAAAAAGACACGGGACGTGTTGACGGAGGAGAGAGAGAGGAGGGGGGGGGGTTGCGAAAGCGGGTGGGGTACCATGCGTGTGTGGAGTTGCCCGTGGAGGTGTGAGTGAAAAGTACCGCAACAAGAATGTCATCGTGAAGAAGTGTCAGAGACACTGCTGTCTTGCTTTTTTTTTTTGTTCTTTTCTTTCTTCTTTTTTCTTTTCTTTTCTCGAACGGCGTATTTATTGGCCTTTTAAAGAAACGGGGAGAAAAGGAAAAGGCGCCGGGTGCGTCACAACAGTACGAGACCATCACAACTACACACACAACATGCTTTGAGAAAAAAAAAAAAGGACAGCGCGGTGCGATGGGATGAGATTGAGGTCATGGCGGCTCTTTCTTTTTTTTTTAAGTTTTTTTTTTTTTAATGGCAACAAAGGAAAATCGGTGTGCGTTAAGAAAACGGAACGGAAGTAAATGTGCTCGGACACCTCCATGTGGCTTGAAACGAGAAGGCCACGCGGAGTCACAGGTAGCTGGTACGAGAAAAAAAAAAAAAAAACGAATGCGCTCGCATGAGCGGGTGAAAATGAGATTTGGGAATAAAGAAGAAAAACGAAACGAGCAGACACGTGCTCACTTCCCCACACGTTACTCTTCCGGCTGCACAACTTGGTTCAAGACGACACCCTTCTTCGTCCAGTGCTCATTCCCTGCAATAAAGTCTGTTCGCACAACTTTGGCGCGGTCGATTGTGTATTTACCTTCGCAGCGACGCACGTACACGCCCTCGACTCTGCCATCGTAGTACGCGGACTCGCTTTGTACCAAGGCGGTCAGCTCCTGTGGCGTAAAGAGACGTGGCCCGGCAATGCAGTGAATCACCGGGATGCCGCTCCCCTCAAGTCGCGCCACCAGCTCTGGGCGCGAGCAGAAGCGATTGGTGACTTTGTCGTACAGGTCGAAAGCCACAAAGTAGCCTGGCAGGCGCGTGTAGTGAATCGAGTGCTGGGCGACGAGCCACTCACCAAAGAGGACCTCGCGGCCAGGCTCGAGGATGTCGTACAGAGCGGCGGAGTGCGCCGTCAACCACGGTGTCAACTTGGCGAACTGCGCGTGATAGCCGCTGTTCACGACGTGACTGCGGTTCTGCGTGATGATCGCGTACGTGCTCGGGTCGATGCTGATGCCGAAGTTGGCGCCATCAATCTTTTCTTCCACGAACACGGGCTCTGCGAGAAAGGACTTGATGTCGCCACTGGACAGCACCAGATCATCGCGCGAGGCCGCCCCCAGATTGATGAGGTGTCGCGTGCGAGGGAACTTAACAATTGCGGGTCCGTCGAGGGCGGGTGGCGTCAGCGGTGGCAGGCCCCAGTGCTCCACCTGGTACGCCACTTCCGACTCCCTAGACAGGGTGATCACCTCGCTGAATCCCTCCTTGGCCGCGTCCGGCAAGACCATCGTCTTCGCCAGCTCAGGGATAATGCGCTCGGCGGACGGGCCGCTGAGTGTCTCGTGGCCGACGCGATGTTTCGCACGGTAAACCGCGACCTCCATCGGCGTGTGCAGGAAGATGCACAGCACCTTCTTGGCCCGCGCAGGACGCCACTCCGCGCGCTCGGCGGGCGTCAAGGCGCACCGGTCAATCAGGGCGACCTCCCTGGCCTTCACGTTGCCCAGCTGCTTGAGCGCATCCTGACGCCCGCTCTCATCTTGAGAGATGCGGCGAATAAATGAGCAGTGCGCGGCAAGGTGCTTCGCGAGCGTCGACTTACCAGAGCCGGGAAGACCCGTGAGAATGATGGCGTCGAACTTACGCAGCGCCTTGCCGACTCTCGCGGGGTCAGTGGCGGCGTCTGTTGTGGGGCGTGCGCTGTCTGTCGCTGCGGCCGCGTCGCGTTTCACCGCCACGTCATTGTTGTCATCCTGCTCTTCAACGTCTTTCTGCGGTCGGCTCTCCTGCAGACGAGCGTCGAGCTGACGCAGTGCTTCCTTTTGGGAATCGGACAAGATAGTGTCGCGTGCTTGAATGACGGTGAAGGCCTCGTCAAGGGACTTGTGTGCGAAGGTCATCAGGTAGGCCAGAATGACAAACGCCGTGCGACCCCGGCCGCCGAGACAGTGGACAATAGCCACGTCGTCAGGGTGTTGGTTGGGGTCAAGTGCGTCGAGGATCTGTTGTAGTTGCGCAGCCGACGGCGGCTCACGGTCAACGACGGGGATGTGTAGGAAGCGGAATGCGTGCTGCTTGGGGTCTGCCAAGGACGTGCTGGTGGCTTCGACGAGGTTCACGATGGTGCGAACGCCCACGGCACGCAGAAAGTCAGCGTGCTTGGACTGCACATTGCCGCTGGCGTAGAGGCGACCCGGCACCACCGCGGAGAAATTCAATGGTGTCCGCATCAGCGTGATCACGCACGATTCCGCGGCGCTTGAGGGGTGAGGCCCCATCACGACCCACTGCTTGTTCGGATTTCCATTCGCTGCGCACATGTCATTCAGGGTCGCGACAAGCGGCACCGCGTGCGCGCGTGTGTCAACAGCGACGTCACGACCCTGTTCTTCTTCGAGTAGGGAGAGAACAAGGTCGCTGCGGCCGAGGCGATGCAACGCAACAAGTCCGGCACCGACGTGGCCGCTCTTTACCATTTGGCACAACGACTCCACGCGCGCCTCGTTGGTGCTCAAGCAGAGCGCGATGTACGCTTTGTGCACCGTGAGGTTCGCGCCGTCGACCGCTTCATGCAGGTGGCGAATGACAGCGCGGCAGACCGCAAGCAGCTCGGGTCGTGACGTAGCACCGCGCTGACCCGGTCGTGAGGCGTCCATCGCCGCCGTCACCATCCGCTCAACCTCCGCGTAGCAAATGAAACTGGCAGGCGTGAGTGCGCGGAAGGATTTGTCAATTTCGTGGTTGTCTGTCCTTTCAAAGCCAATCGTTGCGTGAAAGGTCGTCTCCGAGGCGTCCGCCCCAAGCGCCTGCAAGGCACACTGGCCGCCGACAAACACACACACAGCGAAGCACACATCGCTGCGCTGCACGACGCCAATCGTGAAGATGGCATCCATGTCCTCCTGCGCTATACCGAAACCATTGCTGTCGCCGTCGGCACTGGAGAGGAACACGTCGGCGAAGGCGAGCTTCTCCGCATCCGTCGGCGGCACGATGGTGAGGTGGTACGCGTCCCCGTCGGCCTCATCGCGCGCTCTGCGTTTCTGGCGCCACAGAGCAGGCACATGCGCGCTCACCCACTGTTCCACCGCATCCGGGAGGGTAACCGGGTGGAAGTTGAGGCAGCCCTTGCGGATCGCGAACGTCATGTGCTCAAGAGCCGATATGTACAAGGAGGCCAAGTAAAAGAAAAAAAAAAAGAAAAAAAAAAGCAGCTGTAGAGAAGATGAGGTAAAGGAGCGATGCGTGTGGCGTTGAGCAGGGTCAAAACGGACGCAATAAGTACGGACGTGGGAGTCTCAAAAATCAACAACAACAACGACAACGACGAGGAGAGAGAGAGAGATCGAAAGAAAAAGAAAACAAATGAGCGACCAAAATAACGAGAGAGAGAGAGAGGAATGGAAAAAAAAAGGTGGATAGGAAGTGCGAGAAAGAACCAAAAAGCACGAAGAGGCGCGGCTTCTCAGTCGATCAAGCAACACGGAAGGACGGAAAAGGGCGAAAGGAAAGGAGAGGCGGCAGTGCGTGTGCAGATGAGATGAGATGAGGAGGTTGGGACGTGACGCACGTCAAACAAGCGCGGAAAGCAACTGCGCCGTGCCCTCCTCTCTCTTCACAACAGAGGAGAAAAAGACACACACACACACACGTATCTATAAATTGGTGGGGATATGAGCCCATCAGTCCAACCGACGCATCGAAACGCGCGAATCGCTGGGAAAATGTCGATTCGAGTGCGACGGGGCAGCGCGCTGACGGCAAAGCGATAAGAGGGGGGAACAAGAAAGAGGAAATGATTTCACACGTCGATACGACTGCTGACCGAGCAAGGACGCAGATGGAAGTAAGACAAAGAAAAACAAAACAAAACAGTGCAGACGTGCACCGACTCCGTTACACGGGCACAAACCTGTGTGCCGATAGCCGCTCTCAACAGAGAGAAGGAGCGCGCGAGCGAGGGTGAGAGGAATGAGCGTTTTGTTCTGCGCGTGTGCACTGCGACGCTGAGTCGGTGTCGAGAAGAGGAAGAGGAAGAGGAAGAGGAATAAAACTAGCACATGGAGTGCGCAGGTCACTGACGCACTATCTTCTCACATGGGCGCCGCCGCCAATTTCAAGGTGACCTCGTTGTACTCCTTCACCATCCGATCCACAACTTCTTTTGCTGATACGATGTCGCGGCAAGCGGAGGCGATCTGGCCAATCTCGAGCTCGCCATTCTCAATGTCGCCGTCGAACATACCTTTGCGTGTGCTGCCACGCGGACGGAAGGCATACACCTCATCCTTGGAGCCACCGGCGTCACAAATGCGCTTCACTTCTTTTCCGTAATTGTTGAGCACCAGGCGCGTGGGCATGAAGGAGCGCATGGTCAGCACCGTCTCCGCCTCCTGCAGCTTCGCGCAGCGCTGCTTGAAGGCGTCAGCGGCAGAGCTCTCCTTGGTGAGCGCGAAGCGCGTACCGACCTGTACACCGTCAGCCCCCAGCGCCATCGCGGCGGCCATGGCGTGCCCGCTGCCGATACCACCCGCCGCCAGGAGCGGCATGCCCGGCTTGATCGCCTGGCGAACTTGGGGAATCAACGTCATGGTCGTAATCTCCTCGAACCCGTTGTGCCCACCAGCTTCGAAGCCTTCCGCCACGAGCGCATCGACTCCTGCATCTTGACACTTGAGGGCCAGCTTCACACTCGGCACGACGTGCGCGACCTTGATACCCTTGGCCTGCAGCTTCGATGTCCACAGCTTCGGGCTACCTGCTGAGGTGAAGACGATAGGCACCTTCTTCTCCACCACGTACTCGACGTAGGCGGCGAGATCCTTCGCTTGGAGAGAGAGGTTGACGCCGAACGGCTTGTCCGTTGCCGCCGCGCACTTGTCGAGATGATGGCGGAAGACATCCACGGGCATGGAGCCGGCGCCGATGAGGCCCAGACCGCCGGCGTTGCTTACAGCGGAGGCCAGCTCCCAACCGCTGCACCATATCATACCACCTTGAATGATCGGGTACTTGATCCCGAAAAGAGACGTAATGGCGTTCGATTTCATTGTGTGTGTGTGTGTGTCTGTGAGTGTTGTCTTGCTGTTGATACGTTTTTTTCTGTTTTGTTAGCGTACCGTGTCGATTCAGACGCGACGAATCGAATCGAAGGTGGATGCGAATAGAGCGTGCAAAGTGGAAGGCAGGGATACGTCAAGAGAGGGGGCAGCCGGTCGTCGAAGATGGCGACACACGCTTCATCTTCGGTTCACGTCGAGGAAACAGGGAGTCGATCGAGGCGACAGAACACCCCTTACGACGCATGTGAGCGTGCGGCCATGTGCTGGCGAGTCTCGTGTGCCGAGGCGGGATATGTACTCGACGACGCGAAACAACGGGAGAACCACTCCAAAAAATAAATAAATAAATGGGTGATGGGCAAGGGGGAAGGGGGCGTGAGGCGAACGGCAATCCACCTTTTTCATTTTGACTTTATTTGAATTGGTATCTATTCGACCGCGTACGATCACGAAGAAGGCACACGCTTCCATGCCACTTCACACTCGCAAAAGGAGACAAGAAGAGTAAAGAAAGAAGATGCTGGGCGTGTGAACAGGTGGCTTGTCCGTGAAGAAGCGCATCCGAAGACACTCTTTCATTTGTTCATCGCTAGCTTTTTTTTTTCTTCTTCTCTCTTACACGTCATCGGTGGGAAAAACGCACCGAGGAAAAAGAACGGAACACGCGAACCCCAACAAGGTGAAAAATGATGAGAAGCGCTTCATTTTTTTTTTTCTATGGGAACATCACAAGTCTATGCGTGGTAGAGAGAGAGAGATATCGCAACTACACTCAAAAAGAAAAAAAATGCTGTTTTTCTATAAAACGGCGCTACCGTCTCTCTCTCTTCTTTTTTTTTTCTTTTTGTAGCGAGAGCACACACAACGCTCACAACGATACCAGCAGAGATTAAAACGATTCATCTGTGCCGTCACTCTTGCCACCAAATAGGATAGAATCATCGTCATCTTCGTCGTCACGGTAGATGATATTCTCGCGCTGAAGCTCCTCCTGCGCACGCTGCTGCTCCACCTGATCGATGAAGCCAAGGGCACGAGTTTCACCGCGGGCACCGTCGCGCGCACGCTCCGCTTCCTGTGCGCGTAACACCTCTCTCTGCGAGCTTTCCGACCACTGGATACCCCCACGCGCGGAGTCTTCCTCATCTTCGACGGCGTCGCGCGCGTCTTCCTCGGCTTCGATCAGGGCCTTGATGTCCTCGTCGTCGTCGTCCTTTGTCTCAGCGTGCACGGAGGCCGACGCGCTTGACGGAGCGGAAGTCGGCGCCTCCTTGTCGGGCGATCGTGTTGGCGACGCGGAGCCAGGTGATGAGGCAGAGGACGGGGATGATGAGGCGTGAGAGACGTCAGGTCGTCTGCTGTCGTCGCTCCCCTTCGTCTTCGCCGACAAAGGTGCGGGTGTCGAGCTGGCGACGTGCAGAGAAGACGGCGCTGCCGCATCCGCTGCCTCGTTCTCTGTGGAGATCGACCGTGACGAGCGAAGACGACTGCGGTCGCTGTGACTTCGACTGTCACTCCCGACACGCGCAGTGGACGGACTCTGCGGCGATGACGATGACGCGGGCGATGCGGCAGTCGCCGGTTGCTGCGCTGGCGCACCGGGACGGCTGCCCTCGCGCGCACCAACCGGAGGCTGCGCGTGACTCTCACCACTTCCACTGCGGCTGGACAGCTGCGTCACAGCCGCTGCGATGGGCGAAACGGATGGAGGCGAGGCGCTCGTGTGGCTGCCCGCTGCGACGGCTGTTGCGGTGATTGGCGTGGCGACAACGGCAGACACAGGTGAGCTGGGAATCGAGGTCCGTGCGATCACGTTGTGCGGCGCTCTTGTGACCGCGGCTTCATCGCGTGTAGTGGCTGGCTTCGCGGTTTGTGAGTGCGGCTGTGCGTCGCGTGCCTCCCACGCCTGTTCCCAGTTCAGCTGCTGCTGCCGTAGTGCGTTCCGTTGAAGCTCTTCGGTGCGAACCAGCACATGGTAGAGGTCGTCGTTCATTCGGTTCGTCGCGGAAGACGAGGGGCCGAGAGCCCCATCGTCCTCTTCCCCATGTGCAGTGCTGCCTTTCGTCACCGTTGGCTCCTCCGCGCGTGTCCGTGCGTCACTACTCTGCTGATTGACCAAGGTGCGCACACGGAATCGGAGCCGAGCCACGTCTTCTTCCTTCAATCGAAGCTCCGCGGCGAACTCCGCTTGCATGCGTCGAGCGTCTTCTTGGCGGCGCACGTCGCGGCTTCTGGCCGCCTCCAACTCAGCCAGTCGTGACCCGCAGAGCTCTTCCCATTTGCTGGATTGGAGCTGAAGAAGGCGACACTTCTCCCTCATGTCGCGTAGCTGCGCCTCAAGGTCCTGGTGGGCGACCTCGTGGTCGTGCAGGAGCTCCGCGGCTTCGCGCTGGCGCCGCTCCAAGGCGAGTTTTTGTCTATCCACGTCCTCGCGTGCGAGAGCCAGTCGCTGTCGCTCCTGCTCGACCTTGACGACAAGACTGCGCTCCGCTTCGCGCCACTCCTCGGTTTTGATTTGGACCAGGTTCTGGTAGCGCGCCTCGTACGTCGCCTTGGCTTCTTGCAGCTGACCTTGCTCAAACGCCCTGTACTTGGCCTGAAACTCGCTGGTGAGCTGCTCTCGAATATCCTGACGGTACTGCTGCATCCGCCGCTCGACTTCGCTGCGAGCGAAGAAGGTGCTGCTCTGCTCGGCGCCATTCTGCCGAAGCTGCGAGAAGGTTAGGGCGTACTTGGCATCCACTGCCGCGAGACGGCATTCCATCGAGGTCAACGGGTTCGTCGCGTCCGTCTGCGTGGTGTCATCTGTCTGTGTGCTACAACTGTGTTTGTGTGCAGCCGCCCCACGACTCGCATCACTCTCCATTAACCGCGCCTCGACGAGCTGCTGCAGAAGACTCTTCACGCTCTCGCCACCACGACCACCGCCAAGTGGACTCTCCACGGCGTCACGCTCATCGTCATGTTCACTCCCACCGCACTGCAGGAGGCGCTTGAGGTATTGTTCCTCCTCACTCGGAGCACCCACCGCGCTGAAGGGCGCCACCTCCGCTTCTGTCGAAAAAATGGACAGTGACATCGCCCGACGCGTCCGGCGAAGGTGGTTCTCCACAAGCGCATCGGACACACGACTCGCCCAGCCAGTCAGCGACGACCGCTGCACGGCGGCGGACGAGGGTGCGTTGTCGCCGCGCCGAGACCGACCACCCTCACGGAGACGGGTCGCCTCAAAATCTTCCAGAGACATGTCCGTCTCCGCGCCGACTTCGGTGCCGTGTCGCGGGCGCCGATGAGCCGGCGAGAGCGCTGCTGCCTTTTGTTTCTTCAACAGCTCTGTCAGCACGCTTCCGCGGAGCTGTGTCTTGAGATCCTTGAGAACACCGTTTTGACGCAGTTCGTGTTGCATGGCGGCACGGAGCTCCGACGCACTCAGCGCAGGCTGTGAGCGCGTGGTGGCTGTGGCCGCCATAGGAGCCCCATCGATATCGACCGTGCTCTGAGATGATGCACTCGCCATCTTTGCCGAACGCTCGCTGACGCTCAAAGAGGTGCGCGCAGCGCGGGACCAGCAA
The DNA here is from genome assembly GCA_030849045.1 of Wallacemonas rigidus. Taxonomy (NCBI): domain Eukaryota; phylum Euglenozoa; class Kinetoplastea; order Trypanosomatida; family Trypanosomatidae; genus Wallacemonas; species Wallacemonas rigidus. The sequence continues at coordinate 234,711 of JASAOL010000584.1, read as the reverse complement.
AGGCAACAACAACAACAAACGAGCTATCACACAAAGACACAAAACAAGAGTGGATAGTGTATGCGCGGAATAGAGCTATACGCACACGTGCGTGTGCCGGTGGCTTCTATCGATGTCTGTGCTCTCTTCAATTGTTTCTTCTTCTGAGCTGGTGTGGATGGCTGACCTCACCTTCTTTTCGTATCCACGTACTAATTAGAATCAGAGGGGTGGGGTGGGTTGAGTGAGAGAGGGCGAGGGAACGACGACGAGGTCCAAGAGACATCACGGCAAGGCAAGGCGACACATACAGCACTGTATGAAAAGACAACAGTCACAGCTGCAGCGTGGGTGAGCGTTGCGATTCTGGGTGTTTTTTCTCTTTTTTTTTTTGACGGTGAGCTGACAAGCTTTGGTCTGATCCGTTCAAGCGAGACCACGAATCTCACATACGAACACGCGAACAGACGAGAATGGCGTGCAGCAAGAAGCGGAAAAACAAAACAACAACGACAACAACACCAGTTGTATTGGGACATCATCAGCTTCACAGGACAGGAGAGCCGTTCCCTTTCGTTAAAAACTTTTCTTTTGTTCCTCTTGCGCTTCATTCACTTCTTCAAAACAAATTGCAGTAAGACATGAACGCGTGACAACAAACGAGACACACGTACACACACCGAGAGGAACGCGAGGCGATTACCAACCGTTGGCCTCGCTCGTGAAGGGCGACCCCCACAGCCACAACCATGGCGACACCCGCACGTGCACGCTTGACGTCGCACGCAGCGCCGCCTCATCGACGCCGAGGCCGAGCAGCGGAAGCAGATCACACCACTCCAGCCACTGATGTACCAGAAGCGCATCCGGACAGGTGCCGTCCGCCTCCACGTCACGCGCATCCGCATCGTCCACACCACCGTCACTGGCCAACGCACGCGCTAGCAGACGGGCTTCATGCTGACGGTGCGCCGTCTTTTCGACGAGCCGCGCGACGGCACGACGAAGCACCAGACGCGCGAGGGGCACCGCATCAATTGTGGCGCTGTTAAAAGATGTGGACAGCGCGGCCCACCAGCGCAGCGAAGAAAAAGAAGAGGCGCTCGCGTCTGCGGGCTGCTGCTGCGCCAGCGTTTGGACCACCCGCACGCGATCCGCCGTCGCCGCGCCGCCGAGCTCGGCCTCCGCCGCCCACTTCCAACCAGAAAGAAGCAAACGCTGTGAGAGCGTCTGCGAGACACTCTCCGACACCCCCTCTTGCGGTGGCCGACGGCTGCCGCCTAGCCGGTGCAGCGGCATCGACCGCAGACACGACTGCATCGCCACCGTCAGCACCCGCGTGGACGGCAAAAAGGCGCCGGCGAGCGCCAAAAGAAAGTCCCGCGCCTCTAAGAAGACGTCCGAAAAAGATGTGGCGCCGTCGCGAAGGAGAAGCTTGGCGAGCTGCGCGTGTTCGTCGGTGGAGCCGGCGGCGACGTCCAAGCCGGACGTCGAGGATGGCGGTGCTGCGCCGTCACGCGCGCGTTTCGCGCCCGCGGTGTGTGCGTTGTGGCGATCATGGCGCCACCATTCTCCCGCTGTTTCGCCCCTTTCCTCTCGTTCGGCGTCGGTGACGCTCACGTACAGCTGCTCGACAACATGAGAGTGCCGAAAGAAGTGACGCACACGATCGACAACCGGCGACGAGGACGGCGGCATCAACGAGAGGGCACCGCCCGTGTTGGAGTGATTATTTCCCAAACGCCTGGTGACGGCGACGGCGAGGGTACCCTCCAGATCACAGGACGAGTGATGGCTGGACAAGAACGCCACCGCGTGCATAAAAGTGAGGAAAAACCGATGCGCACGCATCCACGCCGCCCCCGGCTGTGCGGTGCGATGTTCCTGCTGCACTTGACGCACGGCAGCCGCTGCGATCGTGCCGTCCACGTACTCCCAGAGCGAGGCCCGCACCGCGCTCCCACTCTCACTCGGCGAGAAGCTCGGCAACGTCACAGCTGCACGCTCGCCACACGGAAGACTGGCGCGCTCGGAGGGAGAGGCGTGGTGCGTGTTCGCGTGCGCGACACCAACGCGCAGGTCCACCGCGAGCTGATGTGCGACGGCTGCCCACAGCGAGTACGGCAACACGCTGGACGACGCCGACTCTTGTTGTTGTTGTTGTTGTTGTTGGCGCTGATGGTATGAGGCTGCTATTGTGGGCAACCACTCCAAAGGATAAAATTGGTAGCCGACCTGATCGATGAGCGCGACGGCTTCGCTGGTGAAGACGAGTCTTGTGAAGGCCCCGCCCGTGGCTGTGGTGCTGTGGCTACTGGTGTCGTGCTGGGCGGTGTCGAGTTCAGAAGAGGCCCCGCTCGTGGCTGGCACGAGCATCGTGAAACTCCCACCACCCGCCTGCTGCATGCGTGTGCACAACGTGTTCAGAAGTGGGCTCAACGCACGCATGAGAACCTCCACGTGGCTCGCGGTCTCCAACTGTGTGTGGACGACAATCGCCGCGAGCAGCACCTCGGCGCGGTAGCGGCACTGAAGTGCCTCGACACGGTCGGCGGAGAGCGTGCCGCGCACACCGTTCTCCCCACCGCGGCTCACGTCATCGTTCGCGGCCGCGGTGGCCTGCGTGTTTGCCGCGCGCGCACGCAGCTGCACGAGGACGGGCAGCGCGGCCGTGACGCGCACCAACACCTCCTCCGTCTCTGCCGCGCGTACACCGCGGCCACCTGGCCCTTCACACTCGGCGAAGTGCTCCACGAGCGCCTGACCGGCCGCGAGGTAGTAGAGCGGCAGTTCAAAAAGCGGCTTTTTTCGCGTCGCGCCTTCCTCCGCGCCGCTTCCCGCGGTCGGCGTCGCATCGGACGCCGCAGGGAGGAGGCCGAGCGACTCCAGTACAGGTGTGTAGCTCCCTGGGAGAAGGTTGTGCAGGCGCGCCGGGTACGTGCGCCGCGAGAGCGCGGAAAAGATCGCTTCCAGCACGGCCGCGCTGGACCACGCCACCGTCAGCAGTGGCGCGTGTGTGTCGTCCTCGTCGGTCGTCGAACCTCCGTCCCGTCCCGTGCGAGCGGCGGACGATGAGGGCGGCGCCAAGACGGCGGGCACGCGCTGGTGCTTACCAAGTTGACGAAGGAACCGTAGCAGAGGTGACCACGGCCACTCAAAGCCGAGCTGCTGAAGAAGAGAGGGAAATAACAGCTGCACCACGGCGTCCGCCTCGTTGAGTGTGAGCCCGCGTGTGGTGACCACCAGGGGGAGGAGACGGCCGGCACCATCACTGAAGAGAGAGGCGAGCACGTGCGTCCCGCTGCGCGTGTTCCCCTTGGACGTCGTGGCCGCCGTCATAGGCACCGACGGTGGTGGTCGAGCCGGCAATGCGCGTGTGCTGTCACCGAGGACGAGACCAAACAGGATTTCCTGAACACAGTGCACCACCTGCGTGCCACAAAACACAGCGGTAGCGGACGTCGAGGACGCGGCATCGTCCACATCACCGGCACCACCGCCCGCCGCGGCGCGCGCAGGGCCGCACTCCGCATCGTAGAGCTGACAATAGCACACGAGCTTGGCCAGCAGCACCGCAGAGAAAGCCGAGATCGTCTCTTCCTTCACGCTGCACGGGACACCCGGCGTCGACGCGCCGCGCGCCGTTTTTTTCTCCTTTTTGACAGAGGTCGTTGTATCCTCAGCGGCAGCGGCCGCAGCGACCGCACGGACCCAGCCTCGTAGCACGGCATTCCGGTGATGCGGCAGTGTGCGTGTGGTGGCCAAGGTGTACTCGAGCACACCAGCCACGACACCGGACACCGACGCCTTGATTGCGTTTCCACTGAGCGACGTGGCCGTGGATGCTGTCTTTGACGACATCGAGGATGTACCCTTCAGATAAATGTACCGCGCGATCCAGCGTGCCAACACATCAACGCTCCCGCCCGCTGAGCGGCCACACACGTGATGCTGGTGCATGAGAAGCGCCGCGTACAGGCGAGCATCCAGCCAGTCGCGCTCAAACGCCGCGCGCTCGACGTCATCGGTCGGAGCGAGAAGCGCAAAGACGGTCTCGTTCTGCGAGTGTGGGTGAGCATCGGCCGAGAGGCGGTGGGCGGCGAGAGCGGTGAAGAGCGCGGCGCGCAGAGCACCACAGTGATGAAAACAGGACGGTGACGGGGCGGTTGTGCCTCGCAGACACGTCGAGAGCTGCGCCGAGACCGCGCCACAGGTGTCGTCCAGTGATGCGTATGGTGAGGCCGCGCACACCGATTTGAAAAGCTGCGGCCAGCTCAGCGGTGATCGCGTCGTCTGCTCGACCTCGAGTGCTGCTTGCAGAGCAGTCTCCAAGGACGTGTTGTGGGACTGTTCTGCATCTGACGACGCGGCCGCGGAGGACGCCTCAAACGCTTCCAAAAAGTTTCCTGCACGTACGTAACCGACCTCATCAAGCCCTTCAAGCAGCGCCTTCCACGCGTCGGACAGCGCAGACGGCGAGGGCGATGACGACGACGCCGATGCGGCCACGCCAGGAAGGAAGAACAGATGCCACGCAGTCTCCTCCCACATGAGTCGCGTTGGAACAACCATTTCGGTCAAAGCGTGTACACACTCAACACACACAAAAACGCGTCCTTGTCAACAGGGCACCTCAGTGAGAGAGAAGCAGCGCGGAGTGTGTGTGTGTGTGAGTGTGTGTGACAGAGAGAATGAACACCAGCAGAAGCCCCGCCGTACGCACACTTTTTTTTTTCCTTTTTTTTTCGGTGGTTCTTTAAACAGATGTTTTCTTATTCTCTGTTAGTTCTTCGTGACTGTAATTTGTTTCCCTAACGCGTGCCCGCGTGCATTTCACCGCATGAGAACAAGAGAGAGAGAGAGGAACGTGGATAGGGAGGACAACACACGTTGAGCAGCTGCACCGCTCCACGAAACAGCGACTGCGTGCCCCGTGATGTCCAAGGCGCAGCGGGAAGCGAAACACTGACGGTCGACAGGGCCTCTGTCTGCGGCGCGAGAGAGCACCATATTCACAGACGACGCGTGGGGGTACAGTTCTGAAAACGAGGTAGTACAACATGGCGGCGACTGTGAGCGAGAGGTGTGACCCATTTCCTCTTCACGTAAGCGCTTCCTCCGCGCCGTGCGCGAGACACACCGTGTCTCATTTCTATTATTATTATTATTATTTTTTTTTTTGTGTGTTCCTGTAAAATTTGACTGTTTCCCTCAGTTGCTACAAAATTCCCAAAAAAATTTTTTTGGTCCCTTTTTTTTTTCTCTTGACAATGCGATGTGATCGTCATACTGGCGTGATTCCCTGATGCACGCAAACGCATGTGGGGAGAATAAGAGAGTGATTGAAAAAAAAAAAATAATCCCCTGAAGGTTGACGCGTATGCTTCGCTCACTCGTTGTCGATCACAATGTGAGCGAAAAGAAAAGTGGAGGAGAGGTATACGATGCCGAGAAGTGCAGCTGCCTTTTCTTTTTCTATTTGCAAGGAGAAGAGAGAGAGAGAGAGAACATGAGCAGAGGTGACGTTCGCTATTTCGAAAAACAACAAAAAAAGAAAAGATGAAGTAGAGAGCCAGCTATAAGAATTTCACTTTTTTTTTTCGCTCTTCTCTAAGAAGACTACTGCGTTCTCGGCCCCAGACTTTCTTTTCAACTCTCGTCTTGACCTTCTGTCCGTTGACTCTAGCCTCTCTCTGTTTTTTTTTCCCCTCCATCCGTCTCTTGTCCGACGAAGCTGCCAAACAGAAGAAGACAAGAGGAGAGAGAGAACGCTAAGTAAAAAAAAAAAAAAGACACACACACACAAAATAAGAAGGCAGCCACACCTGTGTGTGTGTGTGTGTGTATGGAGACCCGCAGGGGTGAAATAAGCGCACAAACACAATGAAGACTAAGTCTGCGAGACAACAAAACCAGAAAAAAAAAAAGAAAACATGAGAGAAGCTAAGAAGAGAGAGAGAGAGAAAAAAAAAAAGGTAAGATAACACACTTTTCAGCGACAAGTGTGTTGATCTAGCCTTCAAGAAATAAGGTGTGTAGACGCGTTTTGTCACGTTTCTCAACTTTGACGTTCACACTTTTTTTTTTTTTTCAATGTTCTGATCGTTGGGAATACTCACACTACTGCTCGACGTCTTCTCTTTTCTTGTTCTTCACTTTTTCACATGTTTTGTGTGAATTGAATATTGTGTGGGATTTTTTTTTCGCTTATTTTCGGACTTCCTTTTACTTTTTGTGGAGCTTGTCGAGCTTAGCGCGGATCTCCTCCATCTGCGCGTTGAGCTCATCGATCTTGGCATCACGCTCCTTCACGGCATCCTCGAGGGCGTCCTCGTGCTTGTCGTCGAGATGACGGAGAAGGCGGCGCATGCGCTCAATGTCCTTCTCGTGAGCGTAACGCTCCTCAGGCGTGTTGATGTTCTCATCGATCTCCGCCTCCAACCAGCGCTCGTCATCCTTGTCGAGCACCCTCTTGGCGGCCTTCTTGTTGACGTAACCGTCGTCGGCGTACATGCGCACGGCAGCCGAGGAGGCCGTGAAGGCGATCAGGCGACGGGCAGGAGCGAGGCAGGCGAGACGCTGCATGACAGAGGGAGAGTGTGTACGAGAGAGAGAGAGAAGAGAGAGGAAGTGTGAGCTGATCGCCAGAAATCGTACATATGCGTATTGTTCGATTAAAAAAGAAAAAAAAAGAAAAGAAAAATAGAGCACAGCAGAAGCGGCGTGCAGAAAGGAGGGAGGAGCAGAGTAAGAGTGAGACAGAGACAGAGAGAGATAAGGGAATTGAGCGCCCGAGCTGTAATGCGAGAGTGAGAGTGTGAGACAGAAGAGTAAATACCAGAATGAATAGCGCGTAGAGAGCTTTTTTTTTCGATGAGTTTTGTTGGAACGAAGACACATGTTGTTGCTTGAAACCTGTTGCCATTTCCATTTCCTTTTTTTTTTTTTGGCTGTCTTTCTTTTTTTATTGAGCATTCAGAGAACGGTTCTCATCAGCGCAGAGGAGAAGAAATAGGCGGTGACCAAGCACGCAGCCCAAACGACAACCGAACAAAGGCACTCACTTCATCGTTGTCGCCCCCATCGCCGCGGCGAGGACGGACTGATCGAGCGTCACAGTACCGACGGAGCGACGTGCCATGCGTTCCTTCCCTTTCTTCTGGTCGCTCCACTTCTTCTGCTTGCGGGAGATATCACCAGCGTGAATTTTGGCGGTCACGTCCTTTCGGTACGCCTTGATCGTCTCACGTGCGATAATTTTGTTCCCGACTAGTGCCTGCAGTGGTAGGTCGACGGATGACCGCAAGAGGCTTTCTTTGAGCGAGGCGATGATGCGCTTGCCTTGTGTGTGTGCTTCATGTCGAGGGCAGATGATTGACAGAGCGGAGATTTTGGCCTTGTTGATGACAATGTCGACCTTGACGAGGTCTGCCGGCGTGTAGACGGCGTCGTCGTAGTCGAGGCTCGCGTAGCCGTGCGACGCACTCTTCACCGTGATGAAAAAGCCGCGCGCTAGGTCAGCGAGCGGCATGTGATAGCGGACCAAGATACGAGCATCGTCGACGACACGCATGTCTGTCTGCTCGCCGCGGAACAATGTGAGCGCGGCTTGATTAATGGGATTGAAGTACTCCTTGGGCGTCACAATGGTCGCGTGGACAATCGGCTCGAGGTAGACGGCGATGCCTTCGTGCGGCCAGCGCCAGCTCTGCACCGTCAGCGGGTGTCGCTGACGCAGATCGTCGGGATCGTCGCCTTGCTCGACGCACATGTACTGCACCTGCGGCGGCGTCACAAGTACGTTCTGACCAAATTCGGAGAGCAGACGCTCCTTGAAGACCTGCATGTGGAGAAGCCCGAGGAAGCCGAGCTGGAGTCCCGCACCGAGCGCTTGACACTGTAGCGCTTCAACGGTGACGGAGGGGTCATTGATACACAACGCCTCGACGGCTTCGCGGAGCTGTGTGATCATCTCACCCTCATCGGGGTAGAAGCCTCCAAAAACGACGGGCTGCACCTGCTTGAAACCTGGGATCGGCACAATCGCGTGCGCGTCCGTCCCCGACCTCGTCGCGCCCTCTGCGGCCGGCTCGTCGTTGGAAGCCCGCACGGCTGAGGCTGAGCCAGACTGCGCGCTGGTCGCTGCGGTGGACTTGGCGGGGGCGGATGCCGAGGACGACGGAGAACGAGGGGCGAGGGTGAACCGACGCGTGGGCACCGTGCAGAGCGTGTCGCCGACTTGAATATCTTTTTTACGCAGGCCCGGTAAAAACACGTAGCCCACCATGCCGGCTGTCAAGGCCGCGGTCGGGTGAAGGCTCGGATGCAGTATTCCCACCTCACGCACCTCATGACGGTCTCGCGAGTGGAAGAACGTGATGACCGTACCGGGGGTGATCGTCCCGTCGACGACGCGGACCAGACAGTACACGCCGTCATCGTTCACGGCGACGCCGTTCGCATCGATAAGATTGGCAGACGAGGGTAGCGCACCCGCTCCGCTCTTGGAAGCGGCGCTGGACGACGGTGGAGCCTCCTGGCGCGTGGCGCCACCACCGCTTCGCATTCCACTACTCTGCGCTGTCCAGCAATCGAAGAGCAGCGCGCGTAGCGGTACCAGCGACGCCTCCGCTTTCTTCCGCTCCGGGCTATCGGGATGCATCACGGGGTACTGCTTCAAATCGGAAAAACCGTCACAGCCGTGTGGTGGTGAAATGCGATCAATAATGGCGTTGAACACCGCCTCCATCCCCTGCTTGGCTTTCGCACTCGTCAAGACCACTTCACGCCGCAACAAGCCCGTGCTGTCTTCGAGCTGCTGCAGAACAGCGTCGACGACGTCATCGGTGAGCACTTGATCCAACTTGGTCAGAATGGGGATAATGGTCAAGTCTTGTTCGAGAGACGCGTAGAATTGACTCATGGTCTGCGCCTCGACGCCCTGCGATACGTCGACGAGCAGAGCGGCGCCTTCTGACGCGCTCAAACTTCTCGACACCTCGTACTGAAAGTCTACGTGACCAGGTGTGTCAATGAGGTTGATCAGATACTCCTCCTCCTCACCCGTCTCTTTATTTCGTCGCGTTAAGAACACAGAACACGTTTGTGCCTTGATGGTGATGCCACGCTCCTTCTCCACCGCGAGGCGATCCGTGAAAGTCCCTGTGGCGCCATCCGCCGGCAGCAGCCCTGCGCGTCGTAGAAGCGCATCGGTGAGGGTCGTCTTGCCGTGGTCCACGTGTGCGACGATGCTCACGTTTCGAATAAAAGGCTGTGGGAACGACGCCAACATCTTCTTCTTGAAGGCGATGATGTCGGCTGGGGTGCGCGGAAAAGGTCGCGGGCTGCTGCGAGTCGTGTTCGTCTCTTCTTCAATGTGGTACTTCAAGAGAGGCGACTCCGTGCGGCGCGTGTGGTCCGTCGACGCAGCACGCTCTCCGTTCGCTTCACTCCGGCTGTCGTCACCGCTCGCCATGTAGCGTGCCGCGACACACAGCACCGTGCGTGATCCAGACACCCCTCCACGAAGACGCGAATGACCACCGGTCACGCCGCGGAGAATGGGGCGGGCGTTCGCCGTGATATTCGGGCGACATCCACGAGTAAGGAGACGACAGAACATGTGCTCGACGCGATTTTTGTCCTTTTTTTAATTTTGCGTTTTTAGTCGCTTGTGGACCCTCGTATGACGTGGTGCGCTGTTCACTCGTATACGACGACACAGACACACACACGCACACAACAGCAGCAGTAAAAGGGCGACTGTGTGTAGCCGAAGACCAAAAGGACGGGAATCGAAGTTACGCGTGATGAAGGCATGGAGAGAAAAAATATAGAGAACGTCACATGACGACACCGAGTTCATCTTCATACAAATGACGAGGGAGGGTCTGTTGAGAGACGGGCGTCATCGTGATGGCGTCTCGTTGCCGGTGCGTGGGCACTCGCGCCGCGTAACCACATCGTGGCGGGGTCCCAGCACTGACTTATCATCGAAACTCACGTGTGTCGACGGAGGAGAGGGACGCGGACACACACCAATACACACCAACGTGGAGAAAGGGACACAGTCTGTACGTGTCGATCTTCTCTCTCTCTCTGTTGGATGCCTTTGCGATCGGCGCTCACAGTGACAGTCGCGCTCCGCGCGTAGCGGTTTGGTACGTGGCTGTGTTCTCGCTTTTGTTTCTTTTTCTTTTCGGTGTGTGTGTGTGTACGAGCACTTCTGTCGCGTTTTCTTGTTCTCTCTCTTCCCGTCCCTTGCGCTCCCGCTTTAACGCGCGATGGATGGGTGAAATGAATGAGAGCCGAGTCCGACAAAAACAAACAAACAAAAAGAACAAGAGAAAGCGCATATCTACATTTTTTTTTTTAAATGAAGAGGTAAGCACACACGGAAAAAGACAAAACAAACACCATATCATGTTCTTCTCGTATTACATCTCGACCACCAACAGGTCGGTCATCTCATCCGCCACAACAGCCGTGACAAAAAACGCTCAACGCCATGTCCCAGCAATCGTACGATGACAAGAGGAGCAAACACACATACAAAACAACAACAGCAACAACAGAATAAAGATGACGGCGTACAAGACCAATACAGTAGGGGCCTTCCATGATGTTGACTTTACGAGCTGTGCTTCACATCCTTGAGCACAGCCGCCACCAGCATCGTCGACGCATCTTGTGGCTTTTCATCTTTTTGTCGAGGCAGGCGCTTCAGGCTGCTGCGCACCATCTCCTCTTTCTTACGTCGCTGCTGCACGAGCGCACGTGTGCGTGGCGGGGCGGGCTGTGCGGGTGCACGCGGGATGACCACACCCACCCCGTTTGTCCCCACGCCACTGTCAGAGCAGGTGCTGGCCTGGAAGACGAGCTGCTGGCCTAAGGGTGAGCTGCCCGACGCGTTCGGCGACGTGTGACCGCGCGTCACGGCGGCGGCGGCGGCGGCGGTCGCGGGTGCGCTGGAGAGACTCTGAAGAAGCTGCTGCGCCTCCTGCTGGCGCTGCGTCTGTGCCATCCGCGCAGCGAGCCGAGCCGCGAGCGCGGACATGCCCGCATCAGCCGTCGCCATCGACGACGCGGTCTGCGGTACGTGCAGAGACGTACCTTGCGGCGCACACGGCGAGAGAGGAACAATGACGTGGGGCCCGTCTGGCAGAAAAGAGCTGCTCCGACGACGACTAGAGAGGGACCCGCGGTGCGGGCCTCCGTGACGCGATGCATCGTCGCGCGCGCCGTACGTGGCGTCGCGCATGGCCAATAAAGTCTGCTTGTTCCCCCGCAGCACCGTCACGGGCTGCTTGAGCCGGGTCACGAGGAACCGATCGTAGAGCTGCTGCTCTTGTGTATCAGAGGCTTCATGGCCGAGGTGCACGAGTTGACTGATTTCGTGGCCACGCGCGTAGACGTCCGTGAGCACGCCATGAAGACAGCGGCGATCGGGCGAGGTCGGGCGCATGCGCACGCTGATGGCTTGTCCACTCGAATCCGCTGGGTGACGCGCGTCTTTTTGGTCTTCTGCTGCGCTTGGTGAGAGTGACGAGGATGCCGACGTTGGCCCCGTCGTACTCGGCTGCATTCCTGTGCCGGCGCTACTCCGGACGGTGGTGAGGGCGACGTCGTCGTAAAACACAGCCGCGACGTTCGCCATGGCCACACACACTTCATCCATACACAGCGCAGGCAGCGCGGCAATGCTGATCAAGTGCGATCGCTCCGAGGGTGAGAGCGAGACCAACTCCGCACTAATCGCACCCACGCCGCTGCCGTTGGTGCTCCTCTGCAGCGCGCTGTTTTCCAAGGCGTGCAGACCACGGTGCCCAGGCCATCCCGGCGGTGACAATGACGCTGCCGCGGATTTACTGGGCCCCTGCGAAATGAGGTGCTCGAAACCGAGAGACGCGAGGCAGCTGTAGACCTTCTCACCTAATCCAAAGGCGTTGTGTATGAGCTGCCCGAGCTGACGCTGCCGCCGGGCTTCGCTGCCGGCGTCGCTCATCGCCACGCGCGCGGCCATTGCGTACAAGACATGTACCTTTTCGTGACGGCGCAACACTGAGAGAAGATCTTCGACAGTGAGGCCGGAAAAACCGCGTCGGCGCGCACGGCGACGGAGGTCGTGCACACGAATGACAGCGCCGAGTGGGACAGCGGCCGCCTCCTTCGCGGCACCTTCTTCAGCCTCCTCGTCCGCATCTGCGTCTTCGTCCTGGCTCTCGTACCTCTCGTGGTTAGCCGAGTCACTCGGTGCATTTCCGCATTCGTCCTCTGCGCTGGCGTCCTGACCCGTCGCGTACAGGTAGTACCGGAACAGCTCTGTCATGTCGAGTGCGCTGAGCAGCGCGGCGGTCGCTTCCAACCGGCTTCCCTCCACTGGCAGCACACCAGCCGCACCGGCGTGATCGACCGCAGCAGCGGCCATCCACATCATCGCCTTGACTTCCTGCTCCGCCTCTACGCTGGTGATCATATCGGCACAGCGTGCGTCGCAGCGCAGCACATCAGTGGCGTCTTCAGGGAACATTTGGACGAGCTTGGCGCGTAGGAAGCGTCGCACATACTCCTCGCGGAGTAGCGCGCAGGCCGGTTCACGGACACACAAGCGGATCACCTCCAGACCGGCAGACGACGATGACGATGACGACGACGTGACACCAGCGGCGTGCCGTTCGCGCGCAAGAGCTGCGGACCAGAGCGCGATGAGAAGTTGGATGGCGTTCATGAACACATCGTGTGTCGTCTTGACGACCAGCGCACCACCGGTACTGATCGCGTGCTTTTCAATGCGACGGCTTCGCCAGCGCAGCAGTTCGTAACACGCCTGGTCACCCGTGTAGAGCAGCTCGGAAAGCAACGTCAGCGCATACCGCAGGGCGTCGGTGAAGGCCGCCTGACGGTCACGGAGAATGTGACGATCACCGCGGGCAGCCGCCGCGAGCGGGGCCGGGTCATGCACCATGACCAACGCCAGGGCCGCCTTCAGACGCGCGAGCGCAGCGGGCGAGGCTTCCTCCGGATCGGTGTACTGTGAGGCTGGCGCCAATGGAGCCAGTGGTGAGGAGTCGCTATGCGTCTTCGTTGTGAGCGTGGCGCGTGCCGCGTCGTCGTCGAAGGCGGGAATAGGCAAGAGCGCATGACTGGCCACCGCGAGCGCCTCGGCGACTTCCAAGAGTACAGCGACACCACCCGCCTTGACGAAAACACTCTCCGTGTGCTCGCTACCAAGGATGAGGCTTCGCACAGCACCGAAGAGCGCGACAAGCAAGTCCAAATGAGTGAACAGGTGCGATTCTTGCAGCGGCGGAGCCCGTGGAGATGTCGTCGCGCCGTTGAGGCTCCCGCCGTTCACGAGATATGTCGCGTCTGCCGCCGCGGCTGTCCGCAGTGCGGTCTGTGTGGCCGTGGCGATGCCAGTCCATTCGAGATGCGTGCCGACGGCAATGGCCTCCGTTGGATTTGGCAGCAAGACGTGCTTCATCCACGCGACGATTAGCTCGATACCGCCGGCATCTTCGAACTCGAAACCAAGTTTCATGACATCACGGTAAGATGTGTCGAGGTGGTGATGCGCACGTGCGGCACCAAGGTTCATGACAGGGTCATCGGCCATCGGCTTCAGGCCGCCGAGAGGCGAGGCACCCGATCGTCGAGCCCCCGCGTTGTGTTCCGCCTCGTCTTCCCGCTCTTCCTCGTCATCAAGTACATCGATTAAGTTGTCTGACTGCTCACCGTTGTCGTATCCCATGTCTACCGTGGTCATATCCGCCGCGTTCTTCAAGAAAGACTCGGCCCGCACGCGCTTCGCCTGCTTCACGCGCGCGGCGTGCCGCTCAGGTTCACCGCGGTTCGGATCCTCGTCCATGTCGTGTAGCTCAGTGTCGCTGGTGATACGACGGTGCAGCGCGTCCAACTCGCGAATACCGCCGACCTCCTCCTTAGCGGACTCCCCGAGGCAGTGCAAGAAATGGACGCACACAAGCGCGAGTAACGAGGATGACGCGCTCTGCAGGAAGCGGAGAGAGAAGGGCGTGTTCGGCGAGGCGGGGCTCTGCCACGTCGTCAGCGGATCCTTCGTCAGCGCAGATGTGACGTCTTCTTCCACGTCGTCGATGCCACTCACAGCGTGTGTGCTGCCGATACCGACGGCAGTGCTGCACTGAAGCTCCTTCAAGATGTGCACGAGCAAGCGGACCAGACCAGGTGTACGCGCCAACAATGCACGCACCAACGTCGGCGAGTACTTCTGAACGGAAAGGCGCGCGTTCATGCTGAGATGAAGACCTCTGGTCTCCTCGCCCATCCCCGTCAGCGCGGCGGAGGGCCGCGAGGGTGACGATGTCGCCCCTGTCGTCGACGAGCTGCGAGCGATGGCATCCAGCAGATGCACCGCCTTGTGCTTGAGGGCTTCGACACGGACAGGAGCGACGCGCACGTACCGTAGGGCGATATCGACAGCCCCCGCCTCGAGCAGGTGTACATCGGGTCCTTTCAGCACAGACGGTGTGGCGAGCGCGGCGGATTGCCGAAGTGCCGCCTCACGCTCGACCTGGTCCACCCCTTTCGCGTCTTCCTCCACGACACGCGCGAGATCGGCCGCGTCTGCTGCTGTTTGTGCCGCCTGCGCGATCTGCGCTGCCGTGGCCTCGGCTAAGCGAGCGGACGTGCGACGAGGTGGCGGCGCCGAGCTGAAGCGGCTGCTCGCCTTGAGGGCGGCTGCCAGGTCGTGATCGTCGGGCATTTGATTGCCGAGCGCGGCCCCCACCAGGGCGGCCGCAGAGACGATGGAGCCCGAGCGCAGCGACCCTGACAGCATCTCTGCCCGCTCCAAGGCGGCTCTGTCGTCCCCCGATTCGCCGTCCGCGGCCTTTTCGCCTGTTCGCGCGTGTGTGTACGGCAGTGCGGCCTGCTGCTCTGGCTGCGCCGTGCTGGGGGTGGTCGCGAGCGTCGTTGTGAACACCTCCCAGTCGAGCGCGAAGAGCTGCCGCAGCTCCTCGGCGTTCTCCACCAGAGAGGACATGAGCTGCCACACATCATCTTGGAGCGTCACGAGCTCCTCTTGCGTCCAGGCGACGACGGCCGCGATGTGACACTCCACGTCCACGTACAAGAGCAGCACATCCAAAAAGCCCAGCAAACAAAGGTCCACCAGGTACAGACCTTCGTAGGTCGTGTAGTCCTGGCCACGTGCGCCGGCCTCCGGTGACACCAGCGCACGCGGTACGTAGCGCGAGCCTTCGTAGTACACACGCGCCGACTGCCATTCGCAGAAGGAAGCCAGCAGCTGCCAGCCGAGGCGCTTGAATTGAAAGAGCTCGCGCCGCTGTGATGGCGAGGCGATGCCGTTGAAACGAAAAGTGTAGTGCGTGAGCGTCTGCGCAGACAAGAGCGGCAGCTGCACCGCCAGTTTCGCCAACATGGACGCTGACGTGTTCACAGCCGCCCGTCCACCGGCTACAGCACCGTCGCCCGTTGTGTGATCCGTCAGACCAGCGACGACGAGGTTCAGTTCGGGTGTACAGAGGAGGTTGAACATGGTCAGCACAATGGCGTTCACCGCATCCACGGCACGCGGTGGGAGCGGACGTGGTGCACGCGGCGAGTGGCGCGCGTCGGCTGACGCGGCATCGCCGCGTTGTGTCTGTGCTGTGTTCATCGCCACACAACTGCTCGTCGCGGCCGTGGTCTTTGCGGACGCGCGACGAAGCTGTCCGATCGCGCGGACGCCGCTCGCGTCTTCGGTGAGAACAGACGTGACGAGTGTGATGAGGTCGTTGCGGAGCTCACGCTGCTGAAGGCGGTGTGACGCATTGAGCTGCACCACAAGGGCATCGAACAAACTCTCGAGCGCGCACGGCTCCGGCACAGCGGACGCGTCGAGCAGTGGGTGCGGTTGTACAGAAAGGATCGATACGCCTTCTTCTCCATTCTGACCACCCTCGGCATCCTCCCAGTTCGTGCTGTTGTTTGGACGGTCACTGTGGCCGTGCGAGTACTGATGTCCTACGTCGTTCTCCGCGAGATCGAAGCGGCGGTGTCGCTCAAAATCTCGGAAAAAGGCGGCATCCGTCACGTGGTAAAGCAGCGCACGCGACACCACCGACGGCGCATGCTGCAGCATCCAGCACACCAGGTCCATCGACAAGGACGCGCAGTAGTCACCAGGCAGCGCCCATGACAAGGTGCGCACCGCCAGGACAGGTAGGAGTGGATGCAGCGCATCCGCCATCGCCGAGGACGCTGACGACGGCGTCGGTGTGGCCCAGGCGGCTGAGGGTTTCGCAGTGAGTTTCAACCACGCCTCGTCGCGCGCCGCGCGCTGCTCGAGAATGGCTAAGATATGATCAAAGACCCGTAAGAGACGGCCGATTTCTTCTTCTTCGCGACGCGACAACACGAGGCGTTGGTGGGCGGCGGCAGTGCTGCTCTCGGTGCTCGTCGGTGAGAGCGGCACGCGCTTGGCCGCCGCGCCGTCGTCTTCATCCTCGCTACTGCTGCCGCTGCCGTGGCGGTGGGCGTTGGGGTGACCACCTCCGCGATTGGCCCTCGTCGCCTCCGACTTTGGCGCGACAGAGGAGGTGAGGAAGTCGCGCTCGGGTAGGGCCTGCTGCATGGTGTGCGCCGAATCGAGTCGCAGACGCTCGATGAAGGACACAACGAGCAGCTCACGTTCAACACCGCCGTCCGCGTCCTCAGGGTCGCGCAGATGTGCGTTGGTCTGCGACGAGGGTAGCGGTGTCCCACCGGCACCCGAACATGTGCCGCTGCTGTCGTTGTTCACGGCCTCCACCTCCGCGGTTCTTTCCGAAAGCACCGCAGCTTCCTGCAGAATGGTTGCCCAACGCTCGAGGAGAGGCCCGCTCAGCGCCGTGATGAAGTCCTGCGCGTCCATCGCCGCCAGCGTGGCCGCGACGACGGTTGGCTCGTAGACGGGCTGCGCCGAGGTGGAGGACGGCGCGCCTGACGGAGTCTTGATGGTCGCACTGGTTGTGGAGGCGATGGCGCGTGAGATGCTCGCGGTCTTCTCGCGAGCCATCGTGGGCTTCGACCCTGTTGATGCGGGGCGGTCGCGTCGACGTCCGGAAGGCACTGCCCCCGCCGCTGTCGACTTGTTCTTGCTGCGCTGACCCGGCTGATGCGTTTGTGGATGCGTCGAGGCGCCTGCAGGACGGACCGCCTCCGCAAAGGGACGAAGGAGGCTCTCCAGCGCACCAAGGGCGGCCAAGCG
This sequence comes from Wallacemonas rigidus, assembly GCA_030849045.1. NCBI lineage: Eukaryota > Euglenozoa > Kinetoplastea > Trypanosomatida > Trypanosomatidae > Wallacemonas > Wallacemonas rigidus. Next base: position 217,502 of record JASAOL010000584.1, on the reverse strand, counting down.
AACCTGGCGAAGCACACGGGCGCGCGTTGTCATCTCCGCCGAGTGGAGCGCCGCCGTTGGGGGGACGTTCTGCCGCGCGCGTTGATCGAGCAGGATCACCGAGAGATCCAGACGGCTGGCGATGAGGCTGCACGACAGCGCCAAGGCTTCCACAGCCGCAGGCAGGCACTGCTGATCGTCCAATGTCAAGTACGTCAGCGGCTTCCTGCAGAGGTCAAGCAGAGCCAGAAGAACGTCCGCTGCCGATGCGTCGGGCCGCATGCACGCGGGCGCGGACGAGAGCGACGTCGGCGCCGAGGTAGGCGCCGTGGCGTCCGTCGCAGAGGTACACTTACCCTTCTCGCTGGCCTTGTTCACCCCGACCGTGGCAGTCGCGCTGATCGGTGAGGCCATCGAGGCCACGTACGTATCCATGGCGAGCGCATCGACACCGTCCTGTGTGACGAGTTGTACCTGGTCAACCAGAGGCGGTAGGAGCCGCTCACCACTCACGAGATCGTCCCGAGAGGCCAGACCTACCGCTGCGACCCTCGTCATTGGCGTCTTGGCTGGTGCGGTCGTGCCATCAGCGGCGAGCAACGACGATGCGTGTACGCGCGGCGTTTCGTCGATTGTCATGCGCGCGAACTGCTCGAGTATCGTGGGGACGCCTGCCATTACCATGCTTGGGGTGAGACCGAGGGCTGCACATCCGCTGAGCAGCTCCTGCGTCAGCCGCACACACCGCACACGACGCGGGGCGCTGCCGTGCGCGCCGCTCACTTGTTCGGCGACGATCTGCACCTGCGCGACGAGCTGCGCGGAGACTTGAGCGGTGTTGACGTCGGCGCTGCCGGTGCCGGTGGGAGAGAAGCGGCCCAATGTCGTGTACATCGTTTGATCGCCCGGCGTCGGCGTCGTCGCGGCCTGCGCGGAGGTGTCCGTGTGTGGAGAGAGGAGAGTGGTGTTAGCACCGTCCTCGACGGTGGCCGTTGCCGAGCGTATAAGCGAGAGAAGCGCCTCGGCGCGCACCGAAGAAAAGGAGCGCATCGATTGGGGCTCTTCGGTGGCTGTCGCGACGCCCTTGTTGCCCTCCTTGGCAGCACGCACCCGTCCGTTTTTTTGTGTCTTCACCTTGGGCGAGGAGTACATGGCAGCGGTACGCGCACAGAATACGAATAATGTGATTGCTCTCTCCCCCTATTCGGTCGTTGTGAGTTTGATATAAAATCTAGAATGACGGTGGGAGGTCAGACGGGGTAAACACACAAACAAAAAGGAGAGAAAAAGAACAAAACAGACAGGACCTTTCCGTTTCTTGGACAACCACCGACAAGACAAGTGGGCACCACCAGCACAACAAGCAACACATGAAGACGATGAATATGAGAAGGAGAAGAGAATGGGTAAGCGAGAAGAGTGGACGAGTGAGCGTTGACACAGGCCTACGAGACATAAATATCTATATCTGTATCTATCTATATCGATATATAGATATATAGATATTTCAACGACCTCGCCAACAGTGAGCGGAGCTCATGGGAAAGGGGAGGGGGTAAAAAGAGAAGAGGGGGAGCGCGGAGTGTACACGCACATGATCGTGTCCACCGTGTATGTGTGTGTACCTGCAGGCGTGCGCGCACACAAAACCAGCGAAGGACCGTGTGCGCCGATCTTCAGTAGGGCCACGCCGGACAGACCAGCGACGCAGACCGTCCCACAACCTCTCTCACACCTTCGTAAGCGCAGCCTATTACTTCGTCCTCCAAGATACGAACAATGAGTTTGGCCACTCGTTCTTCTTTTCTCTTTTGTGTTCAATGACAGCGACACCCTCTCCGGATGCCGGGAGGCGCAGAGCAACGGATTGTTGTGGTCCACTTCACCTTCTCCAACCTGAAGGGACCTGATGCGAAAAAAAAAAAGGGAAAAGGAAAAGGAAAAGGAAAAGAGATTTGACAAATCGAGAAGACAAAAGAGAGAAGCGCGACACAAAGGGTGCCCGTAGACACGCACGCATCAACAACAAAGCACAGCAGCGACGCTAACATCGCGAAAAAAAAAAAAAGAAGACGCGAAAAAGAATCAACGGAACCGGATGCCGCACATGGTCACGGCACAATCTTCTGTCATCCACGTGGACGATCCCCGTTCCTTCTGCATCTTCTTTTCGCTTTTTTTTTTTTCTAATCTCTCTTCAGTTCCATTTTTTTTTTCTTTGATTGTTCACTTCCTTTCTCTTATTCTCTCTCTCTGTGTATGCAGCGGATTCGCCCAGCGATCTGGTGTGCGGCCACGTCTCTACTTCAAAGGGCAAGAGAAATGTGAGGAAGACAAAAAAAAAAAAACGAACTACGGCCTCAGAAGAGAGAAAGGGGAATAGTAGAAGCGGAGGAATACGAAGCGGCTGACGGACGACACCCTAAGAAACAAACAAACAAAAAAGAGGAATGGGTATAAAGACGTTTGCAAGTACGTGTACGACTGGCTTCTCGTCTACTGTTTTTTTTTTGTTTTGTTGAAGCCGCCTCCTTTCGAAGTCGCCGAGGAGATGAGAACACTTGAGATCTCAAAAAGAGAGTTTTTTTTTCCAATAAAGAGCGAAATGAAAAACACAAATTTAGCGAAGGTATTAGCCTAGCGCGAGACAAGAAAAAAAGGCACAGCTATGTCTTATTGTAACAAACTTACAAAGAAAAAAAAAAAGAAGCTACTTTTGACGGCATCACGTGTGCCTTCCGGAGCGGAGAGGGAACACGGACAGAACGCAGCGAACGGCGGGCCGCATGACCCTCTCGTCTGTATATGAATAGTCTTACTTCTACTCGCACCTTGGTGGTGTTGACACATCCACACCAAGAACAAAAAAACAAAACAAAAAAAAACAAAACAACAACCACAAAAAAAAAAAAACTGTGCTCATTAAGTTCAGGATATGTTTTGTTATCTTTTGAGGTTTTACTTGGATATTGTCGCGTTTGCGATGGCAGCCCCGTTGCGGCGTTGTCGCTATCGACAAGAAAAATAAAAAATAAAAAGAGAACAAAGAGGACATTGAGAGAACCGTTTTGTTCGTCGTGTGTGTCTTGAAGCTGCGGTGCTTTCTTGTTCGCACTTCCAGATTATTTCTTCTTCTTTGAACCTCTACGCGACGCGCAGCCCGTCTCTGCGCTTTTTTTATTATTTTTTTCGCGTGTGTGTGTGTGTGTGTGTTTGAGGGCACTCACCCATCATGTTGGTTGAGTCGTGCTGTGCTGTGATTTCATTTTCGTTTTCGGTCCTTCAGAGGGCCCAAGTTGACGTGTTGATGTGTGTGTGTGTGTGGGATGCGAGGACTACGTACCACCTCTATCATCGGCGTTGCGCTTGGTCAGCGTCGACGTTAGTGGTTGGTGGGCTGATCAATTGTCGGCATCGGCGGCACCGTAAAGACGGTCGGTGACGTGAAAGGCGAGACACTCCCTGGGGTCAGGTGGCCGTGCGAGCCGTTGCCGACAAAGTACCCGCTACCAACCGCGAGGTTGTTATTCCCACCACCACCACCACCACCACCACCCGTGTTGTTGGTGTTGCCGTGGTGGGGACCGCAGCCACCAATAAACCCACCGCTGACGCTGCCGCCGCCGGTGTTCGCCGCACCCATCGAAGGCCCGTGTGTGGTAGGGCTTCGGCCGCTAGGGCCGTGCGCGCTCGTCGGGCTGCCGCTTCCGGCGTGGCTTGGCTGTGCCACAACCAGCTCGACCTGACCGTTCACCACGGCCGGTAGCTCACGCGCGGAGGCGCCCTGCGTCGCACTGTCGATGATCAGCTTGGTCAGCGTGCGCATGGCCGACAGACAGGAGAGGTCGGTCAGCGCGGCGCATCCGTCCACGTACAGTGTGTGCAGGCGGACGGCAGGGTTCTGGGCGAGGCGCCGCAGCTCGTCAAGAGAGACGCCGGTGCCACTGAGGCGGAGCGTCTTCAGACCGGGCAGCTGCGCGAGATCGCCGAGGTGGATGAGGTGGGCGCACCCTTCCATGTCGAGTGTTTCCAGCGCGGCGAACATCCGCGACGCCTCGGGCGCCGATGTGAGCCAACTCAAATCTGTCAAGTCGCTGTTGTCCTTGAGATTGAAGTTCTTGAGCGCGGTGCCATTGGGCGGCAGCTGACGGAGCTCCAGAGCGTCGAACTTGACGCCGTCGACATTCAACGTCAGCAGATTATGACCAATCGTGGAGAGCACCTCGGAGATGCTCGCGGGGCTGATGTTGGCCGAGTAGCGGCAGTAGAGGAGCTTCAACTCCTTCAAGTTACCACAACACGCGATCGAGGTCACCAAGGGACAGCTGTTGATCGCCAGGCGGCTCAGCTGCCCACAACCGTTCGAAATTGCCAGAAGCGAGGCGTTGCCGATCTGGCAGCCGGATAAGTTCAAATCGAAGAGATAGGCTAGCTGAGCGAGCGGTGTCGCGTCCGTCACCCGCTCACATCCGCACAGGTTCAGCCGACTAATACGCGTGTTCGACGTGCCGATGAGCTTGACGACGTTGTCATCGACCGACTGCGCGCAGCCCTGGAGGTTCAGCTTCCACAGGTTACGCAGGCGTGAGAGCGGGGTAAAGTTTGTGATGGCCTTACATCCCTTCAGGCAGAGGTCCTTCACGTACTGGTGTTGACTTTGTTGACAAACGCGATCGAGCATCTCGTTGGACGCCCGTGAAGGATCAATGACCACAACAGACGCCGCCGGTCCACCGCTGCCCGGTGAATTGCTGTTATTGTTGTTGTTATTGGTGTTCGGACCGTGCGAGCCCATCGGCGCGGCCACCATGTGAGGCATACCACCAGACACCATCATGTTGAAATTCGACAGAGGTATACTCGATGGCGACGGCTGAGGCTGCTGCTGCTGCTGCGCGTACGCGGCCATGAAGTAGGGATCAGCGAACAGAGGGTTGGGCATCGCGCCGCCCGCCGGGTTCACAGCAACGCGAGGAAACATCGCTGGCGGCTGTGCCGTCATGGGACTGCCAGTGAACGCGCCGTCGACAGGCATCATCGCGCTGGGCGAGGTGCCGCTCGGCGTGTGCGCACTCATCATCGCGGGGATGAAGCCCGTCAACGTCTGCGTCGTCGGCACGGATGGCGGCTGTTGAGCCCGTTTTGGAGACAAGTTCGTGGATGCCACGGACGGTTGCGATTGCGCAGCGGCCGATGCGGCTTGATGCTCAAACGCCAAACTCGCCGGATCGTTCTGTGCAGCCGCAGCAAAGCCAGAGGAGGCCGGCGTCAAGCCCAGGCGCTGGAGCTCCTCTTCCAGCTGTCGGTTCGTACTGTTCGTTTCGCGTGGGGCTTTGGTAGACGCCGTCGACCCGGTAGCGGTGGCCGCCGTCAGCGATGGCACTGCCGCTACCGCGTTGCTGACGCCGGTCGCCGCGTCGGTCGCCAGACTGCTTGCGGTCGGGATGGGCGCGTAGTCCATCACCAGCGTGCGGTGCTCGACAAGAGCGAGCCGTGCAGCTAGGCCTTGGTACATGCCCTGAACCGTCGTCAAGGCCTCTTGAAGTGTTTTCACGGTCGCCTCCATGTGCTGCATGCGCGCCAGAAGCTCGTGCGTGGAGCCCTCCTTGAAAGAAGTGTTCCGCCGCGTCGCGTCTTTGGACATGGCACAGACTCGGGAAGTTGCAGCTACTTCAGTTGAGTGACGCCCTTCTTCTTTTCTCCTCGCTGAGATGACCGTCTCCGCGCACTATTCGTTGTGCTATTAGCGCTTTTTTTTTGGTAGTTGTTCGTTTGCTGATGTGCGTTTTTTGTATTTATTTACTTTAAAAAAAATTCGGAGAAGGAGGAGAGGGGGATAGAGAAACGACAGTGCTCCCTAGTCTCTTTGTCCTCGTTTAAAAGTTTCGTTTTAGTGTTGAGTGCGGCGGCTCTCTCTCTCTCTCTTTTTTTTTTTGAGCGTGGAGCTAAACAGAAAAAAAAAAAAGAAAAAAAGCAATACAGGGGAGCGTGAAAACAAGCGATTCAAGACGCGACAAAGCAGAAACTATTTTTTTTTTTTGAAGGAATGTCTTCCTCGTGATGAGTTTTTTTTTTGACTCGTTGAGGGTACCGGCGAGAGACCGTGAATTAAATGGACAGCTTGAGGCGGAAAAAAAAAAGAGATATGGCGTGCTTCTTAATGAGCGGAACAGACGAATTTGAAAGAGGCGAGCGTTAAAAAAAAAGGGGGAGAGAGTGTGTGTGTGTGTGTGGTAAGACTACGAGATATAATGATGTGAGACCCGTACACCGAGGCGCCATTCGCAAAGCACGCTGGTTGGCTAACCAACTGTGACTTTGCGCTAACAAGCGTGTCTTCCCTTTTGTCCTCTCCGTTCAAGTACGCTGCGGGAGTGTACAGGAAGAGATAAAGTGCACACGTATGTGAACACACACCCACCCATACTCACACATGACGTGGAGTGTTTTTATTTTTCCATAACAATGTCTTGCTTTTCGACTCCACCATCGTTTCCATGATGCAGACAGTCGAGTCATCCGTGTACACACGGCGGAAGTGATAGGAGAGTGGATATGTCACTGGATTGAAAAATAAAAAATGCGATACTTCAGCGATGATAAGGACAAGAGCGAGAAGGAGGACTTCGCGACAAGAGAGGCTCAGCGAGAGAAGAAAAAAACAAAAAGGGAAAAAGGAAAATAGTAGAGCAGTCGACAACTAAAAAAAAAAAACACAACAACAACAACAAGTGTCAAGACGTTCTTCGGTTGACATTGTCCCCATGTCTCTCTCTCACTGCTTTGCCGTACTTGTTCCTCATCGCAGATCCTCTTCCGGATCAATAAACTCTCCCTCCTCCTGAACTCTCTCTGCTGGGCGGACAGGGGCTGGTGCTGTCGCAGGGGAAGCACCTGTGTTCATCGCGGTGGTGGTTGTGGTGACTGCGGGCGTCGACGTGGGCATCGGGGCGTGCGTGGGTCCTTTCGCACCGGCCGCTGCACCGTTTCCGCCGCCAATGGTGAGTTTCTTGGCCAGTCTCGAAATATCTGCCATAATGAAGTTGAAGCAGTGTCGCGACTTGATGACTTCCTGAAGCGCCTCGCCATCGCGGTCGGCGTAGGCGCCAACGAGCGCGGCAGCGGCCTGCTCTTCCGCTGAGCCGCAGAAGCCGAACACGCCCCCAAGCACGTCGAGTTCCTGCCGGGCCCAGATATCATCACCGCCGCTGCTCAAACACAGCACGACAATCTCGAGTCCGGCTTTCGCCGCATTCGTCGGCTGGTTCAGCGCGCGGAAGATGTTCTTGCTGTCGTCATACTCGCCCACGGAGTTGGGGTCGCCCCCCGCTTTGGGCTTGACAATGCCAAGTAGACGATTCTCCGCTTGGACGGCACCGCGGAGATTGTCGTTGCGGATACAGTCTGCGATATAGCGGCGGTACATGTCCGGCATTTGGTAGGGCTTGCGCTCGCTCACATCCCACACGGTTTCCATCGCCTCAAAGCTCTCCTGGACGACGCGCAGATAGCGTTGGTGCGCCTCGGACTTCTTGGGATCGGCACCAGCAGGCTCCAGCTTCGCGGAGCGCTGATACGCGGCGGCCGCCTTGCTTAACATGTCACCTTGTTTGTCGAGCTTTCCGGCCACTGCGTACTTCTTGGCGGCGTCCTCGAAGGCTTTGGCGGCCTGCAGGAGGAGACCTGCGGTTTCCGCGGGTGGCTTCTGGGGCTGGGCTGTGCCACCCATCCCACTCATCGCGATCCCAAGGGCACCACCCGCCCCGAGCGGAGACGCCATGTCTTCCGCCAGAAACGTACCTAGCTGTTCCATGGACCGCGCCGCGAAGACATCATTTTTGGCCTTCTCGTGCGCGTACGAGGCGCTCTGAAATGCCTCGGAGGCTTTGGCGACATTCTGTAGGTGGGCGTAGAGCTTCGCCGCGCGGTCAAACGCTTCGGCGGCGTCGTCGTACTTCGGCTTCTTCAAAAAGCCCTTCTGCATGTACTTTTTCGCGGAGTGCATCAGCTCATCCGCCTGGCTCGCGCGTGAGGCCTCGGAGGACGACATGATCGAAGAAGAGGTGTGGAGGTGGAAATGAGCGCTGTGGCAGAGGGAGAGAGAGAACTCAAATTAAAGAGGGTAGATGGACTGATTCGAAAGAAAAAGAGAATTCGCTACAATAAGGAAGCCAAAAAGATCGTTGCGGGTGTTGGAGACGAGTGACAGAGAGTGCGTGAGTGACAGAGAGAGAGTGTGTGTACGCGGTCTCATCGATCGCGCAGGAGGTGTGAGTCAAAAGAGGAACAGAGGCCCATCGAAACGAAACGCAGTGCTCGTCTGGTGATATTTTTTTTTATTTTTTATTTTAGCTCTCTCCTCGACATCAGACTGAGCCTCTGTATCGCCCTCCATAGCCTGTACAGCGACTAAGCGAAGTCGCCACTCACGAGGCACACACACACACGCACACACACGCACCGCTTTTGAAGTAAACGACTGCGGAGTGGCCGGTACGGGGTATGTTTGATTGTGGAATTGTGTTTGAGAATGAATCGGTTGCGGCAAAGAAAAAGAAGATGAAACATCATTTACCGTGCTCACACAAGAATGGCGCTCACACACATCCCCTTCCAAAACAACAATAACAACACACACACACACATGTAGGAAAAGAGAACACAGAATTTTCTCACAGCGCTCTCTTTTGTTTGACAAACATCTTGTCACGAGTTCGCGTTTCACACGCTGGCTCCTCGCATGACCTCAATCACACTTCTTCCTTTTTTTTTCCAATCTCGGCCATTTCATCCTCATCTCATTTGCTTCTTTTTCGTCTTTTTCGCTTTTTTTTTCCTTTTTGATGCCAAGATGATTTACAGCTCATTGTCAGCCCCGTGTCCGGACTTCTTGCTGTCCACCGCTGGGGCCTGCGGCACGGGATCGGCCTCCGTCCCACGACCATAGAAGGCGTCCACGTCCTTGGAGATCGAGTTTTCGGCGTCAGAGTCGGCATCGGGAAGAGGAGGCGAGAACATCGGTGGTGGCGCACGACGTGCAGGCGGTGGCGTCGCGACCACTTCCACGGGTTCATTGTCTTCCGCATCCTTGTTGGCGTCGACGTGCGGCACGTGTTCTTCGTCGTCTGCTGGACTTTCCGCGCGCTCCGCTGGCGACGGCATCGGTGGTGGGAGACGGCGTGGAGCAGGCGGGTCAGGGCGAACAGGTGCGGGACCATCCGCGAAGAGGTCGTCGATGATGTTTTGCTGGATGGCAGAGGCCGTTGTCGTTGTCGCTGCCGCGTCTTCGGCCACGGGGCGCTCTACGCCTTCCAGAGAAACCGCACGCGGCGCGGAAGCCTCCTTGATCATGTCGCGCTCAGTCTCCACGCCGCCGCCCATCTCGAACTCTCGTTCCTTTGTCGCGCGCACCACAACAGGCACAAAGGGCTTTACATCGACCATGGGGTCGACGTGAGACGCCTTCGGCTCCGCAGCCACAGCAGCGGGCTTCGCTACCTTTTCTTCGACGGGGTGCTCTGCGCCTTCCAGAGAAACCGCACGCGGCGCGGAAGCCTCCTTGATCATGTCGCGCTCAGTCTCCACGCCGCCGCCCATCTCGAACTCTCGTTCCTTTGTCGCGCGCACCACAACAGGCACAAAGGGCTTTACATCGACCATGGGGTCGACGTGAGACGCCTTCGGCTCCGCAGCCACAGCAGCGGGCTTCGCTACCTTTTCTTCGACGGGGTGCTCTGCGCCTTCCAGAGAAACCGCACGCGGTGCGGAAGCCTCCTTGATCATGTCGCGCTCAGCCTCCACGTCGCCGCCCATCTCGAACTCTCGTTCCTTTGTCGCGCGCACCACAACAGGCACAAAGGGCTTTACATCGACCATGGGGTCGACGTGAGACGCCTTCGGCTCCGCAGCCACAGCAGCGGGCTTCGCTACCTTTTCTTCGACGGGGTGCTCTGCGCCTTCCAGAGAAACCGCACGCGGTGCGGAAGCCTCCTTGATCATGTCGGGCTTAGCCTCCACGTCGCCGCCCATCTCGAACTCCTTTTCTTTCGTCGCACGGACAACAACGGGCACGACGGGCTTTACATCGGCCTCTGGTGGAGGCGGAGGTAGGGTGGCTGTCTTCGCACTCATTCTCTCACCCGCGCTGCCGTCGTCGCTGCTGTTCTCGTCTAGATACTCATGATCATCCAAGGCCATGGCGCCTTCCTCCTTCGCGCCCGCACCGAGACCTGTCGAGTCCCCATCGAAGCCGTACACGCGACGCGGGTCAAGGGCCCCCGTTGGGCCTTCGTCCTCCTCATCGTTTTCGTCATTCTCGTCCATCTGCACGACCTCATCTTTTTCCATCTCGCTCTCATCGGTGAACACGATCGGCTCGACCTCAGGCTCGGGCGCGGGGGCCGCCTCTTTGTCGCTCTGCGGAGGCACCGCATCGGGATCACCGCTGGCGGTGACCTTCTGCTCCGTCGCCCACGTGGCGAACTCGTCGAAGGTGATGTGGCCGGAGTTGTTGTTGGCGATCGCGTGGAACTTGGCAGCCGCATCGCCGACTGTCACACCCCAGCTCTCCAGCATCGGCGCGGCCTTCTCTATAAATTCCTGCTCATCGAGCATCCTACTGCCATCGGTGTCGATCGCATCGAACAGAACGGTTAGCTCAAAGTAGTCGTAGATGTAGCACAGCATCAGGCGGAACTCGAGGAACTTCACCTTGTCCTCGTTGCCTTCATCGCGTTCCTTGTTACCCATGCTTTTGGCCGTATTGAAAGCACGCCTTGTGATGTCGCGCAGACGGCTCGTAAATCGGTTCAAGTGCAGCACGTTTACACATGCTTTGTACACTTCATCGTAGGTCAGCGCGCTGCTTTCGTCCTTGTCGAACTGCTCAAAAAGATCGATACGGCGCTGCTTGTCGGCCGGGGTCTTCTCGCACGGCAACAGGGCGCGAATACGCTGCCACTCGGTCTGGCGCGCCGTTGCCGACGGCTCGTCCTGCGCCGACGCCGCCGCAGAGGCGTCCGAGCCGGACGGATGTGGGACCGGTGACGCATCGACCGGCACGCTGCGAGCGCCGTCGTGCGCGGTCGCGGTCTTCTCTTCCTTTGTCGGCGCGGCGGCCGGGTCGACGGCCGGCGGCGGTGGGGATGGTGGGTGGGCGGAGGCCTTCGCGTCGACCTCTGCTGCTCTTGGCTTTTTTTCTTCTTTTGCTGGCGGCGCTGATGCCGCGGCTTCGACGCCGGCATCGGGGTCACCCACGATCTCCGACTTTTGATCCGTCGCCCACGTCGCGAATTCTTCAAATGTGATAATACCCGACTCGTTCACGTCGATTCGGTTGAAGGTGGCCTCGGCGTCCGTGACGGGTACACCCCACCGCATCAGCATCGGCGCGGCCTTCTCTATAAATTCATCCTTGTCGATCATCAAGCTACCATCCTTGTCGATCTCGTCGAACAGGACAGTTAGCTCAAAGTAGTCGTAGATGTAGCACAGCATTAGGCGGAACTCGAGGAACTTCACCTTGTCCTCGGAGCCGGCCCCGCGATCTTCTGTGCCGAGTACCTTGGCTTCATTGAAGGCACGCCTGGTAATATCATAAAGGTGAGGTGTGAAGTGATCGAGGTGAAGAATGTCGATACAACCCTTGTGCACCTCCTCGTAGGTGAGCGCGCCACTCTTATCCGCGTCAAACTGCTCAAAGAGTTCCAGGCGTCGCGCCTTGTCCTCGGGTGTTTTCTTTCGCGGGAGACGCGCGCGCACTTCTTCCCACTGTGCTTTCCGCGCAACTGGTGTTTCGGCGGGAGGCTGCGGATCGTCCGTCGTCGTCGGCGGCGGCGGCGGGGCACGGCGGATGACTGCGCCGTTTTCGTCATCCGCACCAGATGGCTTCGTCGATGGGATGACCACCTCTTCGACACGTGCGGTGCTCGTCGCACGGGCGCCATCTGGAGGAAGCACAGGCGCGTTATCCGAGAGCGGTCGCGTGAAGAGCGGGGGCGGTGTCTTGTCCGTCGACTCCGTTGGTGCGACGGAGAGCTCCACCGGGGCCTTCTCACCGATGAGCTCGGTGATGTGCGCGTCATCCTTTGCGGGGACGAAGCGGAGCTGATTCGGGTCCTGAGCGGGCTTGCTTGATGGCGCGGCCGCCGCGTTCGATGGGCGTTTCCCTGCCTCACCTGCAGCGGGAAGTTTATTGACCCCCTTCTTGTCCGCGGGACTCGCACTACTTTTACTGCTGCAGACACCCATTTGTCTTTGTTTGTTTTCTTTTCGCGATCTCTACGCCGCTTCTCTTGTGAAACGTGAGGTATATTACGTTTTGAGAACAAAATGAAGAAGATGAGAAAACACACACACACACAGGAGCTTCAACCTCTCTTTTGGCTAATGCAACTCTTTGAAGTCTAAGACCGAAACGAAGCGAGAAGAAAACCAAAACAAAACGATGGGTGCGTGGACAGCACAAATGAGATAAGCAAACGGAACGGTAAGTTGGTGCGAGCACGAGAAACCGAGAGGGAAACCAAAACAAAAAAAAAAACAAAAAAAAAAGCCAAACAAATGAACTGAAGAAGGGGAGAGAGAGAGAGGAGTCTTTGAAAAAGCTGGAAATGAAGCGATACAAAAACTTTTTGGAGCGACCAGTAGCGCGCTGAAGTGAACGTGCGAAGAATTGAGCGCGATAAAGGAAGGAGGACGACGAAAACAGAACGTGTGAGAACCAGCGTATGGGAGAGGAGAGAGGGGGCGGCATCGTATAGTGAGGAGAGCCTCTGTGCATGAGCAGCATCATACGAGACGATAGACCTCGCCTTTTTCTTGTTTTTTTTTTTTTTCGTGATGGCCGACAACAGGAGGCGTGAGAGAAGGAAGGCAAACACATACAATCAAGAACAAATAATGATAATAATAATAATCATAATAAATGATGAGAACAACAGAAAAATGATAGGGAACGATTAAAAACAACAACAACAAAAATCGAGATGGATATCCACGAGCACAACACAAAAACACACATTCGTTCATCATACGGCTGCCAGTATATCACAATCGACGTAGACAAAAGACCACATCAGCGCCGACAAGCGCTTCGGGCTTTTCCCATCGACCTGCAGGTGTCCGCTCGCATGGCCAGTCTAAGATGACGCGGCGACGGCTTCAGAACGAGTCGGGTCGCGTCCGTTGATGATGAGCTTGGTGCCGTGCTGCGCGAGACCATGAGCGATGATGCCGCCACGACCTTGTGTGGATCCTGTCACAGACACGACCCTGCCCGTCATGTTCAAGCAAACAATCGCTGCCTTTGGTTGTCGGTTGTTGGCGTGTAACTTTTTTTCTTTTTTCGCCCTTTGACGTCTTCGTTTTAGTGAAGATGAACACACGCACAACCACGAAGTACAAAGAATCGAAAAAGTGGCGACTTCACGCGAGCGTCCATGAGAGGCGTGAAGGCCCCCCAAAACAAGTCGGGCTGTACACACTCGCACATACGAGTGCGCGTGCGAGCGTTGAAAGGCAGAAGGTTTGAAAAGTATGACAGTCGTTGTGCGCTGGGGTCGTTAGGCAGTTTTTATCACGGGGAGGGGCGCGCGTCCTCCTTTCGTTGACATCAGAGCCGATGACGCTTCCGCGAAATCTTTTTTTTTTTTTTGATTCGCAACTCCACGCAGAGAGAGAGAGAACAGCGTGTTATGTGGAGCCATGGCTAACACATCATGACCGAGTCTCGTCTTCACTTTTGTTTGTATCACGCTTGTTCAAATTCATCGATGGCGAATAAAATATCAACACCAACAAAACAAAAAAGAAAAGAAAAAGAAAACGAAACAGCAGCTCTCTTTTTGTTCTCGCCCTTTTTCTTCAAAGATACGTGGTATCAGGGCGAGGATGTAAAAGAGCCGCGCGATTGTGCGGAGTGAAACGACACACTGGACAACATCGAGTTGGGCGAGGCCGCACTCGACCGTGATGGGCGTGATGCGTACGTCTTCTGCGATCGCGGTGCGTGCGCGTCCACGTCCGAGAACGGTGAGGGAACATCGATCGCGATATCGTAATCCTCCTCCTCATTGGACCCCTCGCGACAACTTGTGGGAGTCAGCTCAGATACACGAGAGCCACGCGGTGGCGACCGGCTTTGTGAAGACGCTCTTGGCATGGTGGGTTCGCGACTCGCCTCGCGCAGCGGCGCGGTGGTGTCTGCGGAGTGGGGAAGCCAATGCGGTGGGGAGCCCGGAGAGCTGAGATCGACCGCATCGGGACGTGATCCTTGATAATCCATCGTCACTGGCGGCACCGGAGGCAGACAATCCTCAAAAACAACCTCGTCATCGCCATGTTCATCGGGATCGAGTGAAGGCGACACTAGTCGAGTCCCGACGCGAGGTTTAACATCCTCTTTACATGTCTGTCGTCCTTGTCCTTCCTCCTCACACACGCCCCCTTCTCCTGGCGGCGTCACCTCTTCGTCTTCTTCTCCCGCATTCGCGTGGAAGACGTCCGTAGTCGGGCACGACAACCGCCGCGATGGCGCGCTGGCGGACCACATGAAGGGGGATTGCACCAGCCCAGAGGCGTCATCGCCAGAACCACTGCTTCGCCGACTTTGTCCCTCATACAGAGGTGTGTTCACGAAGCTGCTGCGATGACTCTGTGCTCGATGCTTGTGGCTGCGTGTGCGATTGCCGAGAGTGGCGTTGTTGTTCTGACTGTTCGTGCTGCTGTCAGGGCGTGTCGTGGAAAAGCCGCTGTGTGGATGGGGACGGACGGCAGGAGGCGGCGCGTGATGCGGTGAGTGCAATGGTGGTGGGGGTGTCAAGACAGCAGGTTCCGTCGCACCCGCCTCCGGATTTGGGCCCGACGATACGTCTCTCACTTCTTCGTCCGGTCGATCATCGCCCATGACAGGTCTCGACGCGTGCGGGCGCGAGAATGAAGAGGCGCTGCTCCGATCGTCAATGTCAATCGTCTCCTTCACGAGGCCCGTCTCCGAGGTCAACGCGTCGGCTGCCTCATCGTCTGTCTGCCCATCGTCGTCACCGTGGAAGCTCGTGCTATCCAAGAACGCCGTTACGAGGTCAGGATGCTGCGAGAGCGGCGACACCGATGCCTCTGACGTGTTCGACAGATAGGGTGCGGTCTCCTTCTTCTCGCGTGCGTCGCGTGCGCTCTGCTTGCGAGGAGGCGACACGAGTGGTCTTTGCGTTGGCGACCGACCACGACGGGCGTCTTCGCTCTCGTCACGTGCGCGCCGCGTCACCGTCGCGTGCCGTGAAGTGACGATGCTGAGAGGTACGTGCGACGAATCGAAGGACAATGCCGAGTGAGTCTCCGTGAGAGGTGTGCGACGCGGGGTAAATCGAGCGCGCCCGGAAGAAGCGGATGCGGTGGTCTCGGTCCTCGCGGAAGCATGGGGCGTAGATGATGACGAGGGCACACGGAAACGTGATTGCGGTGCAGCGGCGCCGTGATCCGTGTGAGTGAGGTCACCGCTTTCGTTTCTCTTCTTTGTTTCGGTGTCCATCGGTTCGAGCCGCGTTTCATCCTTCGCATCGTGCGGTGCGTCTGTCGCGCGCTGCTTCAGCGGACTTCCCACTCCGCTCTGCCACGAGCTATCCGCGCTAATCTGAAGCGAGCTCAAACTGGCAGGCATCACCGAGGATGGCGAGGCTGAGTCGCGCCAACGAGCACCGCCGACGTGCGGTGGACGCGACAGTGTCTCTGGTGCGCGTGGCGGCGGCGAATGGCCTTCGTCGTTGGCCAGGACCGGATCCTCGCGAGTTAGTTCCTCTCCCCTCGGCGCACGTTGTCTGCCACACTCACGTTCTTGGTCGACTGCGCCGGCTGCTGTCGCTTTTTCTTGTTCAAGACGTGCGCGCCGCGCCGACCACAACCAGCGCGCTTCTTCAAGACTTCGGTTTGGCGACGTGGATGGGGTGGAGAAGGAGGAGGCCGGTGTCCCTTGACGAGGGCTGCTCGCCCGTCTCCACGTCCCAGGACGCGTACCACGTCCCAATACCTCAGACGCAGGTGAATCCGCAGACGATGCGATCCGATGGGCGTGTCTCGTTCCCTGCGTGCCAGACAATGCGTCGTCGCGCGGTGAACTGCGAAGAGCCTCCTGCTGATAGCGCAACGTGTGACCGAAATGCGGTCGGCTGCGCTGCGCGTGTTCGTCGTGCCGATCGCGACTCGAGCTGATGTCTGAGAGAATCGGTGAGAGCGGCATCGACGGGGTCGCAAACACGTCTTCCCCTCTGTCGTCGTGCACCTCGCGGTCACTCTTCGTTCCGGCTCTTGCTTTCGGCGGTGCGCGTGCGACGTACCCTGCGTGACCGGTCAACGGGTGATAACTGGCGCTTGGCGCGTGGTTGGACGTGATCGAGGACGCGACGGAGAAAAGTTCGGCGCGCGGCGGTGCGGGTGGAGGACGAAGGGATGTTCTACGCAGATGCTGTGCGGACCCTGTCGTCGCACTCTCACCGCGCGCATCGCCGCGGACATCCGCGTGGTGTACACCGTGTGGCCGCTGTTGTTGATCGCGGCTTTTTTTGTCTTCGCCCTCCTCCTCCTCGCTCTCGACAATGACGCTCTTCGTCACGCCACCGTAGCCATCTTCATTGAGCACGATTTTGGTCCCGAGGGCTGCCTGAAGAGCGGGGCTGAGGCGCACCGGCGGTGTCTGCGCGCCACCACCGCCGTGGCTCATCACCGAGAACGATGACATGGACACGTGTGATCGGCCTAGCTCTTTGCGATGAGCACCCGTCGATCCTGCGGCGGCCTCGCCACCATTCGTCTCACCGTCATCGTCCTTGTGCAGTGTGGCATCGACTTCGGGATCCGCGTACGGTGTTCGAAAGTACGACCGTGACGGACGCGCGCGCGCGAAGGGGTCTGGCGTCGCTGCCGACTCTGCGCCGGCCGAAAACGACGTGCCGAACACACCCGAGCTTTGTGGTGCGATCGAGTTTGTCTCCTGCACTTCCTTCAACAGCGTCTGCCGGGAGCTCTCGAGTGTGCGGCAATACCGGCGAAGACGGGCCACGACGACAGGATCGTACTCGGCTTCCGTGTGCAGCTCAATAACGGCTGTGCGCCGTGCCGACGGTAGCGAGGTGGTGGTGAGAGCGGACCCCGCCGCGGAGTGTTCCATCGCCACGGAAGAGGGCGACGCGTCTGCCTGTGACGGCGCGACAGTGAACATCTCCGCCGTCAACGGCGGGAACTCCTTCGTGTACCGCGTCTGTGTCTGCTGCGTCCGCCGAGGTCCGTTCACACTTCCGCGCTCGTTCGGCTGCGCGAGAAGAGCGGCGCTGGCGGCGCTCGTCGAGCACAGAAACGAGCCTTCAAGGACGTGCACGACAGAGGTAGTGGCGGAAGCCAGCTGTGCTGTCCGGACACCCACCCCCGACTCCGCTTGATCGCGGCGGTGCGCGGGCTGCGGCGCGTCGATGAGGAGATCAAGCGTGCCGACGCCGATTTCCCATCGTGGTTTCAAAGTCAGCGGAGAGAACGCGCTTGACGCGGCTTCGACCGGCGCCTGGCCGTCCTCACTGTTGTGGTCAACGCGCGCGGCGTCACGGCGGGACTCGGCTTGCGTTTCACCCGCACGCGCCATCGTGTCGCGCTGCAGCTGTGCGTGTGCGATGGGCGTGGTGAGCTCGCTTCTGTCAGCCTCCAACGACGGGCTAAGATGCCGTGCGTTTGGCGAAGGCGGAGTCTGCCGCAGCGACTGATCAAGAGTGAGCGAGGACGCCAGCGCGGCTTGTGATCCCACCGACGATGTCGTGCGGTGCGAGACGGCACTACCTCGTGGTGGCCGTGTTGTCGGACGCCGATCGCTGGCGTACGCACCCCCGGCACTGCGCGCACGCGCGGCGGACGTCACGGCTGCCGCAGCGGCTTGTACCGCGCGGTGCGCCACCGCCGCCAACGCTTCCGTGTCGCCCCGGTGCGTACGCGTGCGTGCGGCGTCCGTGTCCCGCTCGTCTCGCACACCGCTGGCAAGTCTAGCTGGCTCCGGCGCTGCCTCCTCAATCGCCTCTTCACGCGCGCCTGCGTTTACAGCGATAGGATCCCCCACGTGAGGTGGGGCCGTGCTTTCATTCTTAGCGGCCGCGCGTCGGGGGTCGGACGGGACACGGAACCGCGACGATGACGTCAACGTGTGTGCGTTCTTCGGATGCCCGCTGTTCTCATCGCCGCTCGCTACCGTCGATTGCACCGTTTTGCGCTGTTCGGCGTGGACCGGTGTGACTTCTTGTCGCGACGGTGACGAGACGGAGAGTGAGGTGGATGGCCCTGACGCAGGAGGTGTCGTCGCGCCATGCGCAGGCCGAACAGCATCGAGATGTCGCTCTTTTCGCCTCGCACGCGTCGTCGTCTTCGTGCTTCTCATCGCCTGGTGGCTGTGAGCCTTGTTGTGATTGTTGTTGTCCCGCAGGGGTACCGTGGACGATGCCGGTGGTGTGTGCGTCGCGTGGCGCGCGAAAAGCGAGCGATGTGCGGCGGATGCCGCAGTCGAACCAGGAAGATACAGCGCGCGATCCTCGTCAGCCGTCACGAGGCGTTCGACCACCACAGGTGACGAAAAATCTGACGACGACGAGGATAAAAACGACGACGTCGGCGAGCGCGTGTGTGCCGGTGCTGGCGCCGACTGTGTGTCTGCGTGTGCAGCCGTCACATAGCGATGTACTAAAGAGGCGAGCACCGTGCCGGTGACAGTCTCGTCCGTCGCGTAGTGCACGGCCGACGGCGATGCGCTGCCGTGTGCGCGAGCCCTACCCGCGAGCTGATCGGGCTTTTGTATCGACTCCCTCCTCTGTCTCGCGGACTGTGGTTTGCCGATGTGATCGCCGTGTGCACTGCGCGGTGCGCGGCTGTGATGACGGTGATGGCCACTGCCGCTGTGTCGAACTGTTCGTTTGTCCACGACACGCAATGAAGAAGAGGAAGACCGTGACGAGCGACTAGAGGACTCGGATGAGGACGCACGCCCATATTTATCATCGCCATCATTCGCATCGTGAGTTATGGCCGCCGTCCTCGTCATTGCTGTCGGCGAGATGGCCGCGGGAGAGGCTATCCCTGACACATCGACACCGTGATGGCTGTTGTGCGGAGTGTTTGCGTGCGGCGCTGATAGAAGTCGATAGAGCGCGAGTAAATCGCCGAGCGCGGTCCCTTCCACCGTCTGGACGACGTCCTGGCGCTCCCGCCCCGGCGAAGATGGTCGTGACGAGAGTGCCGTGTCGGCGCTTTTGTCTGGGTGCGCGCGCTGCCCGCGTACTGATGTGTTTACAGACGACTGTGCGTGCGTATGCGCCAGGTGCGTCATCGCGTTCTTTTCGCCTTCCGCCTGTTCTTTGACTTTTGGCGTCGCGTTGTGCGGACGATTCATCTGATGTGGCTGTTGATCTCGCTCATTGCGGAGCAGCGCTTGATGGTCCTTTTCCATTTTCCGAATTTTTCGGCGCAGGTACTCGAGCATCGCCTCCTGCGCGTCAATCGTGTCACGCACCAACTCGGATGCGTCCACGACCTGTGCCTGTGTTCCCTTCTCCGCGACGGTCGTGCCCGTTGACTTGTTCTGTTCTCCCTTGGTCTCGACGACATCGCACGCCGTCTGTGTGTGTGTGTCCTGCCGCGGAGGTGAGGTGCCTGCTGACGCCTCGATGTCCGTCACCCCGTCGCGCGCCGCGAGATCCGCCGCGCGTTCGAAAAGGTGAGCGTAGGACCGCACGTGCACGGCCGCTTCCTCTTGGTGCACCATAAACGACGCGGGCTGGCTTGTCGCTAGCTGGGAGCGAGCAGACGGACGCTGGCGTGTTGCCGGACGCTCGATCGCGTCCGTCGTCGGGACTTGATCAATGCCGCGCACGCGACGCGCGACTCGGGCCGCATCCGCCGCGTCCTCACGCTCACGCTGTTGTCGCCACAGCTCTTGCTTTTCCCTTTCCCACTGCGCCGTGCGTTCGTCTACAACTTCTTCATCGGCACGCGTCACACGTGTCGTGCCGGGGACATATCTCGAGGCAGCACCCTCGCGAGATGATTCTGTGGGTGGACTGTGCGCAATCTGCAGAGGACGACGATGCGGGTAGTGACGCAGTCCCACCCAACACTGCGGCTCACCCAGGTGCTGGGAAGAGGGCGGATGCGACGGTTTCGACGGTGTACGTGGTGCGGAGGTGTGTGGTGGCCGTGACTCGGACAGGATGGACAGGTCGTCGTAGAAGATGAAGGACTTGAGGGAGCCGTGTGCTCTGGCACGGTTTTCACGCCGAGTCGGCGCGTGACGACGATGGCGATAGCCCGCGTTGGTGAGATAGCGGGTCGAAGTGACAGCCGCCGAAGGGCCACGTGTTGACATTGTCCGCACGTGGCCAAACGCGGAGATGTGAGCGGTTTTTTTTACGGATGTCGGTGAACGCGATAGTACGGAGCAGTCTGCCAGCGCGGCGACGGGGTCCGCACACGAAGATGAAGAAGAGGACCCAGACACGGTGCGCGGGGTATCTCGCGGCGCCTCCTGTTCCTGGCGCGTATAAAAGCCAGGTACCACATCCACAAAACCATCGTCGCTGTCCTGGCCCTCACTCTGCGTGCTTCGCCCACGACGAGCGACACGACTGGAGCGCTCGCGGGAGGTGCGCGGGCCATTAGAGGCGCGGGAGAAGCTCACCTCTGTCTCGTGGGGTGCGTGACGGAAGTGTGTCTCCTCAAAGGGGAAGCGTCGTGCGATGGGCTTGTTGCGTTTCATAGGCGCGAAGAGAACAAGTCGATTAATAAAGAAAAAAAAAAAGACCCAAGTGTATGTCTGTGTGAGATGACCTCTAGACGTAATCGAACTAGCAAAGAAACAAAAAGAAAGAGCACCGAGGAACGTGTGAGGGGTCTAAGGATATCTATGTGCTTTTACTTTTGTTGTTGTTGTTGTTGTTGTTTGGAGTAGTGTAAAGAGTGATGGGCTGATGTCTAGAGAGATCTACGATCTAGTGAAACTTGGGGGGGGGGAACCGTTGGGGGGGGGGGTCGTCGTACAAAGAAAAAAAAAAAAAAAGATGGCAGAACCTACTGCACTGCGAGATGGTAAGAGATACGAGCAGCGGGATTAGAACAGACGGAGGGAACGAGAGAGAGAGAGAGCGAGATAACGAGACAGGGGTGATGAGTGAGAGTCGATGGGAAAAACTGCGTCCTTGATGGACACGAGCGTTCAAGATTGTGGCGCTACATAAAAGAAAACGGATTGTCCATCAG
The DNA here is from genome assembly GCA_030849045.1 of Wallacemonas rigidus. Classification (NCBI taxonomy): domain Eukaryota; phylum Euglenozoa; class Kinetoplastea; order Trypanosomatida; family Trypanosomatidae; genus Wallacemonas; species Wallacemonas rigidus. The sequence continues at coordinate 196,253 of JASAOL010000584.1, read as the reverse complement.
ACACGGCCGACATAAACTACCGTTTATAAAGATAATCAAACATATACGAAGATTCTGTGTACGAGAGCAGCGTTGAAACCTCTGAGGCTCTCGTCTCCCGCGCGCGTGTGTGTCTTTCCGTCCAGTTACTATTTATATCTTTTTTTTTTTTTGCGCGTTGGCTCCTTGTTTCATATGAACCCGTCCATCAAGTCCACTTCGAACTTCTTCATACGTGCTGGGAAGCACGCGATTTCTCGTGGCGCCTCTTGTTGGAACAACCGATGATATATAATCTTCTTCATACGGGCCACCTCCGCGCGTGTGAGGCGCTCATCCTTGGCATACCCCTGGCCAGGAAAACGCGGCACTTGTGTGAAGTGCGTCGGTGCTGTCCGCGCCCGCAGACGGAAGGCCGCGGCGTGTGTCTCGGCGCGCGCTTCCTGCGCTTGCTGATCCTTGACGCGGATCGCGGCAATGTTGGCCTTGTGCACGGCGCGCATCACGTCTGCGTTCTTCTGACGCGTGCCCGCCAGCTGCGCTTCATCGGCCACGTTGGCGACTGGGGGAATATCGAGTTTGAAGAGTCGACGCCACCACACCTTGGTGAACAAGAAATCGCCGTATTGACGGTTGAGCGGCTTGCGTGCGGCGTCGATGCCACGATCGAGCTCATGGATGACGTCGTCGAGCATATCGCTGTTCACGCCCGCTTGATGAGGCTTGCCAGACTCCCTCTGCTGCCGTTGGTCTTCTTCACGCTCAACAAATTGTTTTTCTTCCGCCGTGAGCTGCGCTATCCAGCTGTCGATCGTCGCGAAAACCGGCACGGTGATGCCAAAGTGTGGTCGGAAAATGGGAAAACCGACCTTGATGGACACCTCAAGTGGAGGCTGCTCTTCGGTCGCCACAAGACGCACGCCGACGCGCGCACTCACCTCACACCCAGACGAACACGTCGCTGAGCTGTGCGAATTGTCGCTTACACTGTTGCGACCCGTCTGCGCCGGCGTGCGGGCGTCCGTGTTCATCTTTGGGGCATCGAGAACGATGTGGACCAGGTCTGGCGTCGCCGTCGGCTCGTCAACGTGAGCGTCTCCCTCCCGCTGGCGTGCATTGTCTTGCTGCTGCCTCATTCTGCGCTGCACGTCGGCGTCATGGTGTTCATCATGATCCCTGCTCGCTCCACTGTCACTCATCGCCTCACGATGCGAAAAGAGTTCTGTGGTGGCGTTGGTGACCACACCTGGCTCGACATCGCGGTCATTGACGAGATCTTCCGAATACGGCGGCTTTGCGACAGTATCGGAGTGATGAGTGCCGCGCTCGTCATCGCAGCAGTGGTGGTGATGGTGCGCGTGGGCGTGGCCATGAAGGGGGATGATGACCTCGGTGAAGCTGCGGTTCGCGCGGACGAAAACGTCATCATTCAGATAGTCGCCGGCGCCGATGCGAGACGCCGTCGCCCCGGCACGCAGCACACCCTCCTCCAGACCATTCTGCCCATCCTCAGGCGGGTGATCGCGCTCGGTGCGTGGTGGCGCCACAGAGGTCGCGCCTTCGTTGTCGCCACCGTCCTCGACGACCGGGATGGTGGGACTCATCTCCTGCGCGGACTGCACTTTAAAGACACGCCGTAAGATACACTGATGCTTGCAGTTGTTCACATTGTCGTCGAGCACCAACGGAAAATAGCGGCGGCAGCGTTCGAAGAGCGCGTAGCTCATCGGGTCCATGTTTTGGACGTGTGTGCGAATACCTCGCCGCGCGAGCGTGTTGGCCGCGTCGAAAATAGCCTCAGCCGCGGAGAAGTCCATAACGGGCATTCGGCCGTGTTGGAAGTCAAGAATGAGATCGGTGACCTTCAGAAAAATGTACTCGTGACAGTCACGCAGCAGTCGGATCATCGAATCGACGAACTCCATACACGAGCCGAAAAAGAGAACACCACGGAGGTGGATGCGAAGCACTTTAATGTCAGAAAAAACAGGATCGACTTCGACGTTGAGCAGGTTCACCTCCATGAAGCGCTGCGTCGGCGACGGCACTGCTGTCTGCAGGGCGAACGAAGCCGCCAGCGAAGACGGGGCTATTCCTGTGCGTGAGGCGACCCCCCTTTCACCTTGACACTCTTTTTCTTCGTCTTCTCCCGCGTCTTCACCGACGTTTGTGGGTCGCGCGACGCCAGCGCACCGGCTCAGAGCCGATGCGCGACGTGAAGGCTCGCCGCTGTCCCCACCACGCGCGCCACCCGGCACAACCGCTCTCGTCGGCGACGGCGGTGAGGCGGACGGCGGCGAAGAGGATAGGACGGGCGTGATGTAGATTTTACCGCGGGACATGTTCCACATAAAGAAGACGATTGCGGCGGCCAGACCACTCGCGGCGCCGATCGCCAAGTTCTCAATGACCGTAACAATCGTCACAATCAACGCGACGACCGATTCTTGGAAAGAAATGCGCTGAAGGAGAATCATCGCCAGCATGCGCCAGTCGGCTGTTTTCGATGACACACCAAAGAGCACTGCCGAGAGGGCGGCCATGGGGATGATGCGAATGACAGCGAAGAGCGCGACCGGGATAATGACCATAAGCACCGCACAGATAAAGCTCGATAAGCGCCGCGTCCCGCTGCCGCATTCGATGTTGAGAATACATGGACCAAACACAACACAACCGGCCATGCCTTGGAAGAAGCCGTTCACGATGTGTGCGACACCAAGTGAGATCGCCTCGCGCTCAAAGTTGGTCGGCGTTTCGGTGAGCTGCTGGATTTTGTAGTCGCTCATGAAAGACTCCACGCAGGAAATAATCGCCGTTAGCACCGCCGCGACCATCACCGGCGACAGCACAGACGAATCGGTCCACTCAATGTTTGGCACCATCGGCGTGGGAAAAGAGCCGCGGAGGTCGTAGAGATCACCGATGGTCACCGTCTTGAGCTTGAAAATGTATTGAATCGCAGTACCGACGACAATCGAGATAAACGCGGACGGAACGATCGTGGTGAAGTAGGGCATGAGCATCATCACCGCGTACGAGATGACGCAGATGATCGCGGTGTAGAATGCGCGCAGACCGGTGACGTACTCGCCCTGCTCATCCTTGAAGGACGGTATCTGATGCATGACCATGGAGATGCCGAGACCGTTGCAGAAGCCGACCATGAGCGAGGCGGGTAACAAACGCACGAGCCCGGCGACGCGAAAAATACCGGGTAGAAGTATGAAACATCCGGCGATGAGGGAGACCGCGTAGGCGGCGTCCACCCCGTGCTCGCGGACGAGGTCCGGGTAGAGCACCACCACGGCGCCGGCAATCGCCGTGATTTGACCTGGTCGGCCGCCAAAGACACACGGGATAATGCCAAGCCAAAAGGACGAGAAGAGCCCGACGAGCGGGGGGCCGCCGGCCATGAGCGCGAAGGCGACCGACGGCGCGACCTGCGCGACCGCCAAGGTGACTCCCGAAAAAACGTCTGTTTTGAGACTCACAAGTGACCCGTCTGTCCAGTTTTCTTTGAGCAGCAAACGCAGGAACCGATTCTTCTGACCCCACGCGCTCTGGTCCAGACGTGCTGTTTCCTCCTCCGTCTCTGGAGGCCACAGACAGGAGAGGTAGCGCAACACAATATTCCGCGAGGTCGCGGACGCCTGCGCTTCCTCGTTGTCGTCGACATCGTCGCTACTGTGGTTGTCCCCTCCTCCGCCCGCGCCACCGTGCCCAGCATGTTGCGAACGCATCTCGTCGAGGTTAGTACCCATTCGATTGGGATGGCGGCGGCGGCGTGGTCGAATTTTACCGTGTCCCGTGCCATCTCCGTCGTACATCTGGTACATGAGCTCGTCAGAGATGTAGATATCGCGGGGGTCGCGCGACGAGGGCATCACCGACGAGGACGGGGAGGCACCAGGCGGACGAGCAGGGGTGATAGTATTGTGGTGGGTGGTATGGGCCTCGGCTGCTGCCACACTCGCGAGGTCGGCGACGGAGAAGTCGTCGTCGGGAGACACCGTGCCGCCCGCAGTAGCCGGTGCGGCGACAGCTGAGGATGCTCCCGCGACATCGTCGACATCGCGCCACATAAATCGAATTTGTTTTTATTTATTTTCTTTCAGGAACGTATTTCGACTTTTGAACGTTTTCTTTTTTCAACATAAAAATTGGAAGGGTTTGTGTTTGAGTACAACAAGAGTCGGACTCCGCTGAGCACACGCTGGGCTAAAAGAAAAAAAAAAAAAAGAATAAGAAGACTTGATGAAACAATCAAAGATGTGAAGGAACACTAGCGGAACAGGCTCGCTCAGCAAACACTGAGGAGTCGTGAGCCGCTCACACAAAGTTGTATGCTTTTTGTACGCTTGTACTTTTTTTGTTGTCCAAGCCACAAACAAGAAAAACGAAGGCAAAACCGAGACAGCGACAGCAAGTGATAATATTTTAAAAAAAGCAAAGCAAAACAAAAAATGGAAAAAAAAAAAAATTGATGCGCTCGCGATGAGCAGAGAGAGATATGAAAGGGCTCCGAAATGAGGTGAAAATATAGATAGATAGAGAAAAAAAAAAAAGATGAGGGAGGACGCGCGAGGTTGTGTCGTGAAGGGGACAACAGAGCGCAGAGCTTTTTTTTTTTTGTCATGAAATCGGTGAAGTACGAACGCTCGCACCAACGCAGTGAGGTGAGTAGTCCGGTGAGGCCTCGAGCAGTCTGCGCTGGGGTCCAAGGTACTGGTAACAGCAACACGCTTTTTTTGTAGTGTGCGGAAACAAAACACACACACTTGTTCTTTTCGAGTAGATGAGCCTTTTCATGGCTGCTGACGATTTCACGTCGCTTCACTATTTTTCTTCTTTTTTCTGGACGCTATCTTGTCTAAGTCACAGACAGAGAGAGAGAGAGAACGAAAATGGAGAAGGTGCTGTTTACCCACCGCAACAACGAACGCACACACACAAAAAACCAAACCAAACAAAAAAAAAAAAAATGATGTCAACCAAACGTCACGCTGATGTGTGTATGCATCGGCCGTTTCCCTCCTTTTCGACAGAAAAGAGCCAAAGAGGCTAAGTGAAACGATTGAACACACGTTTTTCTTCTGCGCCTAACGCAGACGCGCATCTCGCCGACGCGCGTCTTCACGTCGCTCGTCGATTTCGCGCTTACGCCTGGCCGCGTCTGCGCGGCGTTCATCGACGGCACTCGTTGCCGACGACTTGGTCTTTTCCGAGCGCCTGCTCTCTTCGCCGTCGCGCGCGCGGTGGGAAGGGCGATGATGATGATCGCGACTGTCCTCGTCATCGCGATCACGGCGGCGAGAAGTGCGATGACGCTCTCTGTCACGCTCCCGCTCGCGGTCATCTTCCTCATCGCGGCGACGTCGACGATCGCTACGGTGCCGGTGCGAGCGGTGCTCATCGTCATCACGTCGGCCGCGCTCCTCACTGACACTGCGGCGGCGCTTACGCGAACGCTCCCGATCACGCCGAGACCGACCGCTGCCCTTCTCATCCTCGTCGTCGCGTCTTCGACGACGATCCCTTTCACGCTCGCGCTCATCGCGACTGCCACGCGCGAGCCTCTCATTATTACTATTTTTATTCGTGCTGCGTGCGCGTGATCGGCGCGCCTCGGTCGTCGCCGCCGCCTTCTCCGCTTTCTTGCCGTCCTCGTCGTCGTCGTCCTCTTCGGAGCTGCTGCCACTGAAGAAGCTGCTGAACGACTCGCTATCGTCGTCACCGCTCTTACCCTCTTCCCCGTCGTCGTCCAGCAACAACTTCTCTTGCATTTCCTTCTCCTTCTGCCGGCGCGCGGCTTCTTCTTTTCGGGTGCGCGGACGGTCCTCGAGTGCGTCGACACCGTCGCCACCGTGATGCGCGTAGTGCGGTCTGCCGTCCGGGAACAACACGGCATACTGTTCCGGATAGTCTTGCATCGCCGCGTCAAAGCCGATGTAGTGAAAATACTGAAGCCACTCTTGACGGTACACGCGCTCACCCGACGCGGCGTCGTACTCGGGTGGGATCGTCTCCATCACACCGATCGACATCGTCGTACGCGTGCGTGTGTTGGGCGCTGGAGGAGTTGAGCCTTTCCTTTCAGATTATCTTGCTTTGAAAGGACGGAAACAACAGCAACAAAGAGTGAACATAAACGCGTGAGTGGGAGAGAAGAGCGATAACAGTGAGGGGTGTGTACATGGGTGGGAGGAAAAACCGATCGGAAAAAAATCTTTTTTTTTCTTTTCTTCGAACACGCGAGTAAGTGCGTGGAAGGGTCGCCAGCACGCACGACTTCGCACGGGCGAGTACACCGCGCTTGAGAGTGTCGCCACGAGTGCGCGGGCGCCCATGCTGCCTTTTTCAACTCGACGCTTGCCACGTCGAGAGAAACAAGCCAGCGATGACGAGCGCGCGAGATGAGTACATGTGCCGACGATCCCCAAGGTGAACAGGTGTTGTGCATCCTTGCGCTTTGGGCCGCCGATGTGAGAAAATCTGTGTCTCAAAACACGCGACGCTAACAGAACAGGATGTGAAGAGTAGCGGTCCGGCGAGTGGCCACGTCTTCGTCTGCGCTCTCTTTACTTCTCTTCTGCTTTACTTTTTTACGGACTCACATCAGATGCTCATTCGGCAGTTGTCAATATAGGAAACCAACAACAACAACAACACGAGACAACAAATCTCTCTCCCTCACACAAACACATCACCAAAAAACAAAGTGGTGAGCTTCTTCTCAAAGGCACGTCAGTGGTTCGTGCTGGTTTCTTTTCTTCTTCTCATTTTCAATTCGCGGATCACGCACCGTTCGGGGTTCAACGCTTAAAACATCACACACGCAGTTGAGCGAGAGAGATGTATGTGTGTGTGCTTTAAGCTGAGAGTACGAAGAGACGATGCCGCGGAGTAAACAATATTAACAAGAGAATAAGAAAACAACCGCACGCTCGATGCAACGAACGAGAGCCAGTGGCGAGCACGGGATTGGGTGAAGACAGAACACACACACACACGCGTCTCCCTCATCGGTGTACTTCGTACTGCCACTCTTCACAATACCCGCCTACTTCTATTTCTCTCCTCACTCTCTGTCGTACGTGTTTGTGTCAATTGTTTTTTTTTCCATTCGTCCATTCTCGACACATCTTTTGACGTTCCTGTCGCCACGAGGCGCATTTCTTCTTTTTTTTTCTTTGTTTTGTTGTTACGTCCGTGAGAGTCCGCCGAGCTGCTTTTGGATCCAATGGATCTGCTTCTTGTCGTCACGGCTATCGGCGTTCTGCAGGGCCTGCTCGAGCAGAACGCTGACCGGCTGCGTACAGAGCGCGTTCTTGGCTTGTGCGCGGAGTGGAGGGTCTGCTTGACGAAGCACAGAGGCCATGTCGCCCACCACCATCAACGCCGCCTGCTGTGTCTCTGGGAAGGCCGCGCTGTTCTGACCGGCGTGTAGCGCGAAGCTGAGCATATCACCCAGGTACGGCGCCACCGCCTGCATCTCCTGCGCGTTCTTGAAACACTGGATGACAGCTGAGTAGAAGCCGCCAATCGACTCCCACATGCTCATCACGTACTCTTCGCCGTCCGGGTCACCACGGATGTCGAGCGAGGTGCTCGCCTGAAACATCGTGTTCACGTACGGCATCAACGTCGGCATGAACGGTGCGAACCCGCTTCCGCCAAGGACATTCAACACCACATCACTAATACAGCTCAAGAAGGCGCACTTCAGATCACGGTCGACCTCCGTGTTGGTCAGATTGTTGAAGAGCGTGTTCATGATATCCTGTGTGTGCGGCACCAGCTGGGGGCCACAGCCAAGACACAGATCGCCAATGGCACCGACGACGGGGTAGATGGTGTCGGGCTCATCAAAGGCTTGCAGGCATCGCAGCACGTACGGCACCACACGCGCGAGGTACGGCGCGAGGAGCTCGTGGACGGCGTGGGCGATCGCGCCGATGGCCACCAGCGCGTCATCCTGCACGTAATCCGTGTTGACGTCGATGATGCGGAGAAGCAGACCCATCGCGCTGTCGACGTAACGCGAGAAGTTCGACCCGAGTTTACGCGCCAAGGCACCGAGCGCGCCAGTGAGCAGCCCGGACATCGTCTCCATATCGACGGACACGTTCGCGCCGCCGACCTGTTCCATCCCACTCACGAGTTGGTTGAGGCGATTCTGTACCTCGGTGACAAGGCTCGCCAAGTACACGGTACAATCGGCTGCCGCGGCGTCCACGAGCGTGTTGAGCGTCTCCTGCGCGCTGTTTTTGAGCTCGTACGCGCTGGCGTTGTCAATCGCGTTGAGCAAGGCCTGCACGAGATCGGCGTAGTAGGGCGACAGCGCGTTGGTCGGCACATCGTCGTCGTCTTCCTCGTAGGCGAGCGCTAAATTCTGTACGATGTGGCACGCACGCGCCGCCATGGTCGGCTCCGCGACGTTGGCGATCATGGGACCCACCGTGTTCAACAAGCTACGCAGATTCTCGGGCACTTGCAGAAAAACATCCACAAAATACTCGCACACGACCGCGACGACCCACGCGGATGTGTCCGCCACGAGCGGATTTTCGTTCCGAATGTACTGAAGCAGCCCGGGAACGGCCTGGGCAACCGTGTCTTGAATCGCCTCCTGCGCCGCCGCGTCCTCGATGCCGAGAATACAGCCGAAGGCCATGACAGCAGCCTCGCGCTGATGCCAGTCGTTGCTGTTAATGTTGGCGAAGACGAAGCGCATGACTGGATCTTGAATCGGCGCACCGACCGTCTCGGCGAGACTCTGAAGAAGCTTGCTGGCCGCGACGGAGAGGTTCCAGTCGTTCTCTGTCTGCTCCTCTTCCTGTCGAACGAGCAGCTGTGTGCAGACGTCAAGTAGGAACGACATCCCCTGCGGTGCGTACTGAAGACAACGATCGAGCTCGCCGTTCTCGCGGAGCTCGCGCTCCTCTTCACAGATGCTGATCCAAAACTGGAGGGCTTGCAGACCTACAGCTTCGTCATCGTTGAAGATGGCCGACTTGGTGATATCGAACAAGCGCTCAATGTAATTGGGCAGCGTCGAGTAATACAGCTCCGCAACCTTCACGAGACTCTCCATCGCGCTCTCGCGTGTGCGCACAACTTGACACATTTTTGCGGTGGTGCACAGAGCGTCGACCAAAAAATCACGCTGTGCCTCCTGGTTCATGTTTTGACTGATGTACTCCATCGCGTTACAGAGCGCGCTCGTGGCCGCGTACTTCACGTCTTCATTCGCGCTGCTCATACCCTTGACGACGACGTTCAAAATGGCGGCCGTGCTCGGACGCAGCGCCTCCTCGACTTCTTCGTGATCGTGACCTTCTTCACAGACGTAGCCGAGGGTGGTGAGCGCGGCTTCCTGGTGCTGCTCCGAGGGGGCGTTGGCACCGTCCACAAGAATTTGAATGAGATCGGGCCACTCGCCCGCAGGGAGCTCGATGCGCGAGAGGCTACCGATGATGTTGGCCGCCACGGTACGCACCTCGCGACTGGTACTACCGAGTGTCGAGAGGACCTCGCTCTTCACCTGTGCGCGCACCGGGGCGGCGAGTGCCTGCCAGCGCTGCTCCAATTCTTGACGGGCGGCCACATCGCGATAGGACGGGGCGACAGCGTTCTTCAACAGTGTGCCGGCCATGTGGCGTACGACAGGGGGCTTCGTGTCATCGCGGTACTCCTTCAGAATGGTGAGAATGAAGGTGGAGAGATCAGCCGCCTTCGCCTCGTTGATCGTCCGCTCCGCTGGAACGCGCACAGCAGGATCGGGGCTGACGAGAGCCATGAGGATATCGGTGATGGACGCCATTATGAATTCAATGTGTGTGTGTGTGTGCGTACCTTTTATTATTATTATTCTTATATAAGGTCCTTACTTCGTGGATTGTCTTTTTCTTTGCAAGTGTTCACTTCGCCTTGGGTCTATTCGTTCAGCTCACCTCTCTGTACTTCGTTTGCTTTTGTGCCGCGACTGTTGTTCGGACAAAACAAGCAGGCGAAAAAAAAAAAGGAGAAGAGACTGACACGCACACAAATGGACAATCAGAAGAAGGGCAAACTACAGCAACAACAGCAGCCTCCTTCAAAAAAAAAAATCTTATCGATGACTCTTGTGTACACGCTCTCAAATGGCCAAAAATCGAATATCCACACCAGAGACGACAATAAGAGAATCGGTCAGAATGAAAGAAGACCGGGTGGGAGGTCGCAGGCCAAAGGGGATATGCGTGAAGTGCGGCCATACGATATGGAGGTGGACATTTTTGAGTTCAGCGCAGGCGTGGCGCCGCACGTGTTTTCGACTCGCAGGCCAGAGAGAGAGTCAGCAACATTTCGTTCCTAGTGCGTACCGAGAGATGGTGAGAGAAACACTCAACAGAGAGGAGAGACAGCGTCTTCCCTCCCTCTCCGTTTTTTATTTTTAAATCCTCGACAACACACATCTCAGTACTGGCGACGGACACACATCTACCCGCGCACACTAGGCAGGCCGCGAGATGTACACGTATCACGACGTGAATGCACGAACCGTGAGCATTCAAGAGCTCACGTGATGTCTCTTCGCAGACTCGTCTAGAGTTGATGCTGACTTCTTGATTTTCATTTTTCTGAGTGGTTGACGCGCGAAGAGGCGACAGCTATGCGAAATAAGAAATATAGAGTGTTCAATGACATTGGGGGGGGGGGGGGGGCGGCGGGGAAAAAGTAGCCGAAATGGAAAATCATCATTGCACCACGTGCAAACACCAAACGAACAAAGAACAAAACAACTCACCACACAGAAAAAAAAAAAATCAGATCGAACAAACAAACAAACAACAAAAAAAAAGCTCTAGAAGCAATAATCGAATATACAAAAGTCAAATTTGAATGATCACAAGAGCGAGCGATCGAGACACAGAGAGAGAGAGAAAAGACACCATCGTGCGCATGAAAAAGTCGTCAATCAAAACTATTCCTCTTCCTTTTCTTCTGTTCGTCTCTCTCTCCCCCTCGTTTCTCGAATTTCCTCCATCTCCAGAATGATCTTGTGTCTGCAGCTCGCCTGTTTCGTTTTTTTTTTTCATTTCCATTTCACTCTCGTCCCATTCACGTCTTCCATCTTTTTCCTTTTCGCCGTCACCTAACATAAGACTTGTTTCCTTCGCTGAAGACTTGCGAATGGCGAGTACGTCCATTTTGTTTTATTTTGATCCTCTTTTTCATCGCTCGCGCGTCGGCAGGACGAGAAGAGATTTTTCTAAAAAAAGAAAACTTCGGTAGATCTCACACAAGCTCGTGTGGTTGACAGGTGAGAGGAAGGAGAGACGCATAAACACAGAGAGGTTTGGGGAAAAAAAAAAAACACAAACAAAACGAAAAAAAAAAACGCAGGATACCCAAGTCTTGCGGAAAAGAAACTATGCGAGGAGTATTCACGACAGAAAAAAAAAGCAAAAGCGAGAGCATCATGAAACAAAGAGAAAATGACATTTGACGAGTATGGCCGGCATGGCCGCCTCGCATCTTTTTTTTTTGTTTCTCTTCAAATTGACGCGCGAGCTCTACTCGTCCTGAAAGGCACGCGACGGCGTACCACCGACCACACTCGATTTATCTAATCGCCTCCCAAGTTCCTCCTCGCGCATAACTTCTGGATCAGTGCCGAGGGGTGGCTGGTAGCTCGCGTCCATGCGATCTGTGTGATAAGTCGAACCGCCGAGGTTCAAGTTTGTCCGCGAAACGCTGGGACTCTGCGTTGGCTGCGCGCGCTCACCACCTTCATCGACGCGCTCGTCGGCGTCACTCGCGTCCGCTCCGTTTCGCGGCCGGCGCTCCAACTTGTCGCTACGACGTTGATAGCGCTTGATCGCGTCAGGCACGTCGGGGCCAAAACGTTTCTCCGCCGGCTGTCCGATTGCCGACACGTACTTGAACGGTAAAATCGTCGCAGGGGCACTCGCACCGCCCACTGCGTCGTCGCTTCCGGCGTCCGTGTGCGCGCCGCCAGCGCGGTTGGCCTCGTCCTCGTCAAGAAGCCCTTGACGACGTGCGGTGCGGGAAAAGAGAGGTGCGGTGCGAGTGAGTGCGTCTGTCTTCGCGGCTGCTGTGGTGGTCGAGGCTCCCATCGCGCTCATGTTGATCGAATCCACAGGAATGTAAAAACCAAGCGCGCGACCCTCATCGGACGGGTCTGCGCAGGCAAGACCGACACTACCAAATCCGTACTGATCGTACGGAGCGCCTAGCTCATCGCACGCGCGACGACCCTTGCGCCACTTCGCTGTCTTCATGACGTACAAGAGGCGCCGCGCGCGGTCACGCTTGTACGCGGCTTGAAGATAGGTGGCCGCGTAGTACTCGGCGACGGTGCGACGCGGTCCCGCGTCCGGCGCCGTACCCTTCCTGCTCTTAGTAGCTGTCGCACCACCACCGCCCGCCGCACGCGCGACGGTCTTGTCGTCGACGACACGGCTACTGTCAGTGATCGCCATGGCTCCGAGCGACTGCTCAGAGAGGCGCCAGGCGAGCTCGTATGCGCGTGTCGATGCGTTGGCGTCGTCTTCATCCTCACCCGCCTGATGGAAGGCCATCGCCATGACGCGACGCGCCATCGGAATGAGCACTTCGTCGTAGTGCACGCGGCCGTTGTGATCGGGGATATCGTAGTCGCTGAGCAGACGAAGAAGCTCGGCGCGGTTGTGGCGACTGCAGAGACCAAGCGGAGGGCGGAGCTCTTCAAGGATGTCAACCAACTGCGCCGTCTTGAGCACTTCCGTGTTGTTCGGGTCACGCGCCGACCAGAGCTCACAGAAACGGCGGAGATCGTGTAGGCGACCAACGCTGTGACGCAGACGAATCGCGCTCATGTAGTGATCGAGCGCCACCGCCATGTAGAGCGTGCTGAGCATCAAGAAGAAGCATATGACAATCGGTACGTAATACACAGGCGCCCAGTTGGTAGGACCGCAGCGGCCATTCGCCTTGTTACAGTAGTTGCTGTCTGGTCGGCTGAGGCTGCCGCGCAGCATGGTCGCCCAGTTCTCGAGCGTGGACAGGCGGAACACCATAATGAGCGCGTTGACGAACGTCTGGAAGTTGTTGTACTTCCCATCAATGTAGCCGCCGTAGGGGACGAGGTAGCCCAGGAAGTGAAGGCCGAGGATCGCGAAGACGTAGACGGCGAGCATGTAGAGAAGCGTCACACTGATGAAGCCCGGGGTGGAGGCGATAATGATTTCGTGGAACAGACCGAGGTGTGTCTCGAAGGGCGTCATCAAGTTCACCAGCGTCAGCACACGTCCGAAGCGCAGCATACGCAGCACGTTTACGTTGAAGGGCACCTGATGCGAAGCCGTCGTGTTGCAGCCAATCTGGATGTAAGAAAGCACACAGACGAAGAGATCCCAACAGTACGCCCAGCGGGAGAAGAAGCGTGGGCCGTGCGCGATGAGACGGAGAATAACCTCGATCGTGAAGAGCGCGACGAAAATCCACTGTAAGATGTCCAAGGCCAACGCCTGCTTGTCATCCATGCCATACCACTCGAGCGCCATCGTGATCATGTTGCAGACGAGTATGATCGCCATCACCACCTCGAACCACGTCGCCGTGACCACGCGATGGAGAAGGCGTGAGGAGGGGTAGTTCATGGGACGAAGTTGAGCCTTGGGCTTGATACGCAGAATCATGTCCTGCATCCGCAGCCAGAGCTGGTGCTCGAAGGAGATGCCGACGGCGCCTTGTGCGGCGTTACGAGCGAGCAGATAGCAGTAGATCATCGCCGAAATGAAGAGCGAGAAAAGCACAAAGTGTGAGAGATAGTAGTACACGACGAAGACCAGACCGAGGTACGGGTGACGATTGCGGATGGGGAAGTGCATGGTTGACCAGCTGTCGACAGCGTTGTACATGACATCCATCCACTCCGCACCGGTGCTGATTTCGAAGGTCGTGAGCAGACTCTCGTAGAAGTTCCGGAAATTGCGATCCACTGGGGTCCACGTGTAGCTCATCAACAGGCACGCCGTGCGGTTGTTCGTCACGCCATCACTGCAGACGTTCATCTTGTTCATGAACATGGAGACAAAGATGATGGCCCACACGATGTAGTTCATGAGCATGATCAAACAGACGTTGGCCAGTGTGGGGATGCTGTCCCAAACCGCCAGCGCGACGGAGGAGAGACTGCGATTCCACTGCCAGTGACGCGCGGGCTTCAGGATACGGAAGCATCGCATAACTTTCAAGTACCGCAAGAAGGTGTCCGCGTGGCCCCAGGAGACGAGCGAGATAATGACAATGAAGCAGTCGAAGATGTTCCAGAGATGCCAGAAGTAGGCTTTCTTGACCGGCAGCACAACGCCCATGACCAACCACTTGAGCACCATCTCCACCGTGAAGATGACGACGAAGATGTCATCCAGCACGTGCAGCGCCTTGTACTTCCCGCTGTTGTAGCTACCACCCATGTCGCGATTGTTATCGCCCGGCGCGTAGACGGCGAGGCAGATCGAGGCGGCGTAGATGACGATGAGGCTGATCATCTCAAACCACCACGAGTCCACCACGTAGGTGCAGCCCTTGCGGACGGGATTGGACGGCGACAAGCAGAAGAAGGTGTAGTCCTGCCAGGATTCCTTGTAGGTGGTCTGCCGTGCTTTGGTTTCCTGCTTTTGCTGATTCGCGAGGACGTAGGCCAGCGTCGCGCGACCGGCCTGCTCTTCGCCCGCGTGCAGCCCGAGGAGCCACTGCTGAAGCTCCAGCGCATCGATCAGACGATCCCAGGTGCGCGCCGATTCCGGCATGTCCACGCACGCCAGATGCTCGACCGTTTCGAAAAGCAGCATACCGCAGCTCCAGGCCTGTCCCAACACCGTCTCCATCGCACGCTTCGTCGGGGTCGTCTCGTGCTCGGACTGCAGACGCGCGTAACCGGAGAGGGCGTTGAGCACCAGCTGACGCGCGCTACGGACAGCGCACATGTGGCAGTGCTCGGCATGCAGTTCATCGGCGCTACGCTGACGTACACCGGCCATCGCGCGAAGAGGCATCTGCTTGTGCGTATTGCAGTCGAGACACACCTCGAAGAGGCGACGACCACCGTCCAGGACGCTCTTGTAGCGCAGACGCGGTCCAGCGAGCAGCGTGTGCTCCATCGAGACCGCGCCATCTTGGATGTCGTCGTCGACTTCCATCGTCGCCACGCCACGGCGTGAGCCGCTCTTCTGTCGACCAAGGCGCAGCAGCTGCGCGGCAACGCTGGGGGCGGGCCCCACACTGTACGTCCCGGTCATGCTCATGTTGTTGGCGTTGTGACTCTGATTGAGTGTCGACAGCATACCCGCCGTCGAGCCGTCGCGTGCCGTCGCGCCAGGGCTGTTGCGTGCTGGGGAGAGACTGTGGCGGTCGGCGACGATCGGATTGACCATGGAGCGTTGACCCTGCTCCGAGGACACGCCAGAGTCGTTGACCCCACCCGTGTACTGCGGACTCGGAGAGGCGCGCGCGTGCGTGCTCCCACTCGGTCGGTTCACCACACTGTGGTCATTGTTGTTGGTGGTGTTGTTGTTCATGTTGGTCATCTCGGGCATGTTCGCCGGCACCGTGCGGTGCTGACGCGCGAAGCGGAGCTGCGCCTTCTCCGCGGCCACCGCTGCGATCGCACTCTCGCTAGCAGGGTCTGCGCTCGGCTGACGATAGAGCTGACCACCGACGTTGACGTACTGCGGCATCGCCTCCGCTTCACCCGCTTCAATCACGCCGTCGTTCGGCGCGGCGCCACTGTACAGGCGACGGTAGTTCGCCTCCTTCGACTCGACCAGACGCAGCTGACGGCGCATGTCCTCGTTGATGAAGTAGACCTCATCCGGTGCCACATCGCGACGATCGAAGCCACCGTGCAGGTGCTTGAAGGAGCGCCAGACCGTGAAGTCGAACCAACGCAGGCGAGCCCCACCACGACGACCCGCGCGCGAGCCGGCACTGCTGCTCGACATGAAGTCGTAATCCTCTTCTTCCTCCTGCGACTGCCAGCTGTACACCATGACCGCGATGAAGAAGTAGCGGAAAATGAACGCGACGAGCACCGTGGCGATGAAGTACATGATCGTGTAGCCACCGCGGACCCGCATACCGTGCCAAGAAATGAGTCGCCATTGATCGCGGTTGACGGAGAAGGTCTGTGCGACCGCGTAGACGGCGTGCGAAAACGAAACAAAGGTGCCTCGGGTGAAGTCTTCGCTGGTTTCAGGATACTCAATCCACCCCATGCGGCTGCCGAAAAAGCTCATCCCGATCAGCACCCACATGAACATGTAGAGATTGAAGAAAAGCAGCGCGTAGAGCATGTCGGGGAAGCCGTGAATCAGCACGCGTGTGACCCTACGCAGCGGGCGGATGGGCACCACGCGGAACAACTTCAAGAAGCGCACCCAGTTGAAGAGAGAGATCGTGTTCGCGCGACTGAAACCGAGTTGGAAGAGCGAGATGACCATGAAGACAAGCTCCACCACGTTGAAGAAGTCGAAGAAGAACGGGCCAGGACCCAGCGCCACCATGCGGATCAACAGCTCGAGCATGAAGAGCACCGAGAAGCACACACCTGCCACAAACGTACCCATTTCCCAGTAGTCCGGCATCGTGTCAAAGCGCGAGGCGTTGAACACCGCGTTCGCGACAATTAAAAAGTACATGATGTAGTTGAAGACGGTGATCGGGGCGTTTTCGCGAATGTTACGCGCCATGCGCAGGGGCGCCATGCCGCCCGCGACGAGGCCCTCCTCCTCCATCCAGCGCGTCGTCTTGCCGTAGTGCGTCCGCTCAAGCTCCTCCAAATCGACCTCATCCTCAGGCACCGACTGACCGTGGTGACGCATGTCTTCGCGCTCTTCTTTGCGTTCACGCGCGCGACGTGTACGCAGCTTACGCAGCGCCGCCTCCTCGTACTTGTTCGTGTACGTGAGCGGGCCAAGGCCGTACCGCCACTGCATGACGCGGTGCTCCCAGAGGTACTGCGTTATGATGCGCGGGTAGCCCTCGGTGAACATGTGGCATATGTTTCGGACAATGCCAAACTTCTCACCGCAGCCGTCGGCGTAGTCGAAGTCACCGCCTTCGGGGTCATGCACGACCAACTCCAACTTCTCCACGCCGTGCAGTGGCGCAGGGGCCATGGCGACGCGCGACGCTGAAGATGGACGCATCGCGCTCGCGCCGCGCACGCTCGCCGTTCGCGAAGCGAGTTCGGTGTTGGGTGCGGCCCCCGCCGGTGCTGCAATCACGCCACTGTTCGTCATGTTGCTGTTCACGCGGCTGAGCGGCACGGCGGAGGTCATAGCGTTTGTGTTGGGCACAACACCGGCGACCTCGCGCGTGGCCATTACGCTTGTCATTGACGCGCCCGGTCCCAGACGCGACGCACTCACTCGGCTGTTGTTCGCGTTGATGGCATTGTTCGCGGCGCTTGGGGCGTAGATGCTTTGACTGGCACCCGGACCGAACGTGTAGCTGTTATTGTTATTGTTGTTGTTGTTGTACGGGTCCAGGAAGCGTAGATTCTCGGCTTGGAACATTTCTTGACGCGCAGCGAAAGACAGGCCGGTGTTCTTCGAGGCCCCGATCGTGTACGTGGACGGGTGGTGCTGCACTTCACCCACGCGACCACCGAGAGCGAATTGATTCGGCTTGGCGGCGCGTGGCGCGGCCTCCTCGCGCTGCTCGCTTCGCTGCGACTGCGTCTTGTTGGCTTGACGGCGCTTGCGCTGGTGCGGGTGCGACTGCTCTTCGCCAGTGCGGAGAATTTGGTCCGCCACGTTCGACTTCTGCATCGCGCGCTTCCGCTCCGCATCTTCGGCGACACTGTACTGCCTGGTCAGAGAGAGCTGCAGCTGAATCCGCTGCTCATCTGTCCACGGCATCGCACTGACAGACTTGTGGTGCTGTGCCTTCTGCGTGGCACCGCTTTTCTTGTTCGCGTCGCTGTCGTCCGAGGAGCCGAAGCTGTCGCTGATACCACCGTCGCGGCCCATGTGCGAGCGGCTGCTGCCGCTGCCCCCTTCGCTGTCGTCGTGTTTATTCACCTTGTGGTAGGCCGAGGGATAGCGTGCGACGTGGCCGTCTTCATCGCGCTCGACAAAGTCAGAGAGACGTACGTTGGCGGACAGACGCTGTCGCTGTTCCTTGAGCATTTCATCAAAGAAGCCCAACTGACGCAGGACGTAGAGCCGACTGGTCTTTTCGATCTTCTCGACAAAGATGCCGAGGAAGAGCGAGGGGATAATCCACGTGCAGATAAGTATCGTGATGGCGTAGTAGAGAAACGCCATGAGCGTGAGCGCATCGCTGGTCTCGTTCATCAGCGAGGTCCAACCTTGGAATGTCATGATCTGAAACGCCGAGAGCATCGCATGACCAATATCGTCGAAGCTGCTGAAGTCAAAGTGCTTATTCGGGAACTGATCAGCCACGCACGTGTAGGGGAATTCGCAATGATGGCCCCAGTAGAACCACTGCTTACCAGAGGACGAGGGACGACAAATCTGATCGGTGACTTCGCCTGTGATGCTGTTCATACAACGACTCCGCATCTCCCCACCGAAGAGCTGCAGGCCGATGAGTCCGAAGAAGAAGACAAAGTACAGGATGAGGAAGCACACGTTCACGATCCGGTTCGTCGACCGAAGCAAGGACTTGGCGAGCAGCTTCATACGCACCGGCACGGGCACGTATGAGAGACACTTGATACACCGGATCAGACGCCACATCGTGAAGTTCCACAAGTACTGCCACCACGTACACGCCATAATTTGAAGCACGAGACACGCGACGTCGAGCCAGTGCCACGGCGACCGCAAGAACGCACGCTCATGCAGAATGAAACCACTCGCGAACAGGCGCGCGAGCACTTCGAAGCCGAGCAGCACCGTGTAGAAGACATCGGCGAAGATCATGTGGTCGGGCTTAATCATCTCATTCCGTGGCGCGGTGTAGCGGGCCCACGTGGCCTGAAAGATGGCGTAGCCGAGGATGATGAGGAAAAGAAACAGCTCCATTAGCCAGTGGTGCATCACGTTGTACACCACCACACGCGGCATCCACTTGGCAGGGAAGACAAAAAAGGACGAGTGCTGGAGGGCGAGATCGCGGTAGTGAATTTGATAGATCCACTTGGTGCGGCTCGCGCGGCTCCACTCGCCATCTTGTGGCACACGACCACCCGTCGAGGCGCGCAGATCAAGCGTTTTGTGCACAGACTTCACCGCACGCGCACGACTCGGATCGGCCGCCATGCGCTGTGGGTCGGTCTCCATGACGGTCGAACCCGACGAGAAGAAGGTGTCGTCGTCCGTGTACTCGGCGAATTGTTCGAGCAGAAGCTCATCCTCGTCACGCGCGACATTGTCTGCAGCCTGCGCGTCGTCATTGCTGTACGCATCCGCCTTGAGCTGCCGCTCCGTGTACTGCACAAAGAACTTCTCCAGTGGCTGTGTTGTTGGAATGGCGATGAGCTCCTCCACCACATTCTGATCATCACGCTGCTGCTGTTGCTGCTTTTTCCGCTTCGCGCGACTGGAGGCACTCTCGCGAACATGGCCCGAGCTGGTGATTGAGACTTCCGATACGGAGTTCGCGACGGATGAATTCCGGCGCACCAGAGGTTTTCCCCGTTCCTTCGTGGCGGAGGACGGGGCCGGCTGCGGCTGCGACGTCGTCGACTGATTGACGTTGTGACTCGCACTCTCAGCCACGACGCTCTTGTTCGGCGTGGCCGCAGCAGCGATCGGCGAGGCCGCCGGGGCCGAAGTGCGCGATGCGTTGTTGGCGTTGTTGTGGTACGGCGTGGTCGCGGAGGCGTTGGCGGATGGACGTGTCGAGGCACTCCGCGGTGGACGACCGAGCGCGGACGGCGCGGCAGCGGAGGTCGACATCGGCAACGTGGGGCGCTGGGCCTGCGGCAGGACGGGGGCCTGTTGTTCAGGTTCAGAGAAGACGCTGTCGTGCGCATCTTCCTCGTCGTCTTCTACGCTTTCTGATTCGCTATGTGCGGGTTGTCGAGCGGCGCTGTGGTGCGGCACAGCCGGCACCACCGGGGCTTGATATGCTTGTGACGGCGGAGGCGCGGACACCGTTGGTGCGCTTGGCGGCGAAGGCACGGGCGGCGGCGGCGTCGCGCTCTGGCGACGTGGGTAGTACACCGGACGTGCAGGCTCCCTCGCAGTTGGAGGACCAGAGGGCGAGCGTTCCGAGGTGAGGCTACCCTCGCGCGTGTTCCTGTCGCTACCGGCGGATGGCGCGGCGTCTTGAGGGAGACCGGAGCGAGGCTGGATCGGAGGCAGCGGCGGCGGCAGCGCGGGACGCCGGTACTGCGAGGTGGGCTGGCTTTGAGCATTCGTCGGCACAGCCGCGTTGTCCTGGCTATCGTGATCGTCGTTCAGGTCATCTGTGTGAGGTGTGTCCGTGGCGGCCTGGGGATCGGCGTCTTCGATCGGGTGCGCGAGGGCTTGAGGCTGGGTCTGCGGTGCGGCTTGTGGCCGACCAAGCGTGGAAGACAACACCTGGATGTTGCTGCGACTCTCGTTTGTGTTTGTGGAAGAAGCGCGCATGATTTCGTTCGTTTGAGGGGGGGGGGGGAGATCGCGCGACGAAACAGGGCGAGAGGGCGAGAGGAGCTGGTCGCTTCTCAAATCGAATTCTACTTCTGTCTGTTCTTCTCTCAACAACACCAGAAACAAAGCGAGAGAGCGGGAGAGAGAGAGAGAGCGTTTTTCTAAAACCGACCCGAGAACAATGGAGGGGGGGGGGGGGGGGGGGAAATGTAAGAAGCAACTGCTGTAGGAAGATAACGATGTGTGTTTATGTGGACGCCGATGCGCTTCGTGACACGTCTACACTTGAAAAAGAAAAACAAACAAACAAACAAACAAAAAGAGAGAAAGGAGCTTATATCAAAAACACGGATGACGTTTTCAGACAGCCGTATGTCCTTCTTCTTTTTCTCTCCGATTGCTTGTTTTGTGATGCCCAACGAGGTCTATTCTTCGATTAATTTGTTTTCTTTTTTTCCGCTCGCACAATGTCGATGAGGTCTTCGTTCCGGCACGTGATAGAAAAAAACAAAGTGGCACTCGGTGTTTGAGCGACGTCAATCACCAGATACGCACACGCACACACGCGCGCGGACTCACAGCAAAAGCGAGGAGCGAAGAAAAACAAAAATGAAAACAACAACAACAACGAAAAAGAAGTTGTTGATGATGTCTTATGCGCAGGAGAAAAGACAACCCGATGCGTTCCGATACTTTTTTTCTTTCTGTAGCTCGAGAGCTTCTAAAAACAAACAAAAAAAAAATGAAGAGAGAGAGAACGGAACAAGGGTTTAAAAAAAAAGAAAACAATTCACAGATGATGAACTCTCCGCGTGAGAATACGAGGGACACTCAGCAAGCCTTCGCTTCTGCTTTTCTTTTTTTTTTTTCTTCTTTCAGACCACGTTGTTGTTGCGTAAAAAAGATATGACGAGGGAGAGAGAGAGAGAGAGGGAAGAAGACATTATAGTCAGGCAGTGAACGAGGCAGCAGCACATCGATAGATGGCGGAGACGGCGTTCGGCGGCCCCCCATCTGAGAGCCACGCTCACCTGTAAGGCACACAAGAGGCGGTGGTGTAGAGAGAGAGAGATGCGTGCGCATGAGTCGCACATCGCTGTTCTGGATCGTTTGCACGGCGAGCGAGACTCTTCTCCTTATTCGTTTTTCTGTTGTCAGCTGCTTTTCTTGTGTGTGTGTGTGCTTTGAGTCCAGCGAACATTTACTCGAGCGAACGCGGAAAGCAAGCGTAAAAAATAAAATAAAATAGAAATAGATAAAAAAAAAAAATAAGGGAAACACATCGTGGCAAAGGCTGCGATGTGGGTCTTTCCTTCAGTGGCGCTACGGCACATACTTGTTGAACATCTCAGCCTGAACGGCCGCGAAGTGTGTATCGGCGATCTGTGCACTCGTCGGCTTCGAGGCCCCACCAACTTGAAAAAGTGCGTGTGTTGTCGCCGTGCGTGGTGAGGCGTCCGTGAGAAGCACATCTGCGGTCGTTGGGGCTGTGTTGGTGGTGGACGTGTCTGGCCTTTCCCAAATAGCCGCGCCACGATGCGGCTCACCAAAGAGAAGCGTGTCAAAATCGTTTTGTGTGTTCTGCCCACCGCGTGCGGTTGATGTCGGCGCCGCTGTGGTGGTCGTGGTCGTGGTGGTCATACCTGGTTGAGTGTGTGTGAGCGACGACTGCTGCTGCTGACGAAGAAGAAGTCGCTGTTGCTGCAGAAGATCCTGCGCACGTGCGAATTCATCGGCCGTTGGCGCGTCCGCACCGCCCTGTCCTTGGCGCTGCTGCAAGGACGACAAGAGCGCTTCCAGTGTGCGCTGCGCCGCTCGCAAAGAGTTCAGGTCCGCTGCCGGTGGTGTTGTTGTTGGTGCGTGTTCAGAGACCGAGGAGGTGGTCGGGCCGGAGAAGAGATCTTGTAGTGGGTCGCTCGCAGGTTTGGCGGCGCCAAGCACGCTCTGGTCTCTTTGTTCCCACTGATCTAAAGAGAGTGGCACGCGTCGCGGACGGGCCAGACCAGCACCATCTTCCTCAATCGGTTCAGCGGCGCGATGACTCGCGCCGGTGGTGTCGACGGCGGCGTCCGCGTCGCGTTGAGGAAGCGGCGCCAACGCTGTCTTGCTGAGAATGCGAATACGCGGCTGTGACGACGAGGTGGACGATGCCCTATCCACCTGTGAGCCCTCTTGCGTCATCTCCTGGTCCAAAAAGCCCGAGACGGCGTGAGAGGACCTCTGTTCAGATGACGACGGTAGGGCCAGGGCCACTGTCGCACCCGTCGATGTTGTGCTCGTCGCTCTAACCGGCCGGCGCTGTGTGAGCTGCACATCGTCGAACAAACCTCCGCCAGCACCGGCGCCTCCAGCACTGGCACGCGCTGTCGTCATCGGCGATGAGGTCGTGAAGAGATCGTCGAGCGCGCCCGGCGATGACGGTACGGGCGCGGTGGATTCATCGGGGCGAGGCGCGGCGGCAGCGGGCACCGCCGGTCGCACACGTTGTGGTCGTGTCAGCGAGACACCGAGAAGTCCCAGGACCTTGACGGCCTTCTCCTTCAATGTGGCCTGGACCGCAGAAGCACAGTCACGCACCAAATTCACCGCTGTCACGTTTTGTCCACCGACGCGGATGCCGTCATGTGTGGCGTCGTCCGTTTCAACGGCCTCTCCGTTTTCGTCAGAGAAGTAGGCTCGTAAAACAGCTTGACCCTGCGTGAGGACAGTCGCGACGCGCGCCGAGGAGAGCGGTGCGCTCGAGGGTAGACCGGCGACGGCACCACCCCCGGCCTCGCCGTCGGCCATCAGCGCTGTTTCCAACACCGTTGAGACGGCCGTCGGAGAGGTCTTGAGCAGCGCCTCCAAGCACGCGAGTACGTTGAGTCGTACACGCCATGGCTGCGCGGTCGGGTCAAGGTGGGCACCCATACTCACAGCCAACGCGGCCCAGACGGTCCTTTCCCGCCGGGACACCGCCGCCGACGCCGAGGACGACGTGTGCGAAGATGACGGTACGTCACCACACGCGCTCGCGTCTTGCGCCGATACCGTCACGACAGCTTTTACCGCCTCCGCGACAAAGAGTGTTAGCTCCACTCGCTGCGGCGTCGTCTGCGGTGTGACCATGTGTGTATGCGTAAGAGCCTGCACCGCTGCTCTCGTCGGCGTCGTCGACGTCAAGTGGGATGTGGCTGATGCGAGTGAGGCCTGAGAGGCGGCCGCATGATTAATGAAAGCGAAACCGCTCACCGCTGCTGCAGTGTGGTGGTGTGCGGTGGTGGTGGTGGTATCCCTCTCTGCCGAGGACGGCTCTATCGACGGGCGCCACGGCCCACCCGAAGCCGCGCGTGACGCCTCTGCGGCGTCAAACCCAGAAGAAGCACTCCCAGCACGGCGACCGTCCTCGGCGCCATCGAAGCCTATCTGCACGGGCACAAACGCATTGTCACGGCCTTGACGACCTGGTGCGGCATCGACCGTGCTCATCTGACGCCCGTAGCGCGATTCGACACCGGCACCGCCGGTCTGGGAGGCGGCAGGGACGTTCGTTTGCATGCGCAGTGCCTCATGTTGGACGACCGCGCTCCAACTAGCCTTGGCGGTACGCGAGAGCTGACCAAGAAACGACTTCGAAGACGCCCCTGAGCCGTCCTCGCCGCGCAGACCACCGCGTCGAACGTACTCGGGATCGTTCTGCATGCGCGCCATGTGCTCGGCCCACTTGTTCTCTTTTGGCATCTCACCAATGTGGCCTCCCATGGCCGCGTAGCTGCGCACGCCGCCGACGCCACCGCTAGTGGAGTCGGACGTGCCCGCGGCGAGACCCGTGTAAAAGCCACCTTGTCGTCTCGTATCGGGACCTGCCGTGTCTGTGGTGCTGCCGAAACCGTTGGATTTCCATTTTTCGACGGCGTCTGTCGCCTGCAGTGGCGGTTGAAGACGCTTCTGTTGTGAAGAGAAGTCGGTAAAGATCACCGCCAGCGCCTCACGCGCTTCTTGTCGAGCCTTTTCATTCCACGCATCACCGAACTTTGGGTCTTGCATGCCACGATAGGTGGTCAGCTGACGGATCACCTCCGCGCGTGGCGTGCGCTGTACTTCGCGTTGGAAGTCCGGGTGAGCCAACTCACACAAGAGCTTTATGATATGTAGCGCCTTGTACAGCACAAAGACACTGGTGTGACTTCGCTGTAGGCGATCGAAGAGATAGTTGACCAGCTCTGTTTGGGTGCCCACGTCTTTGAATGTCCACTGCGCGAACTCGTTGTAGAGGTAGCCTGGCGTGGGCTCTGGCGTGTCCTCGAGCGCCTTACGCACTTTGCTCTTGTCCATCGCAGACTTCCCTTTTTTTCTTTTCTCGTGACTCTTGTGGTTCTTCCTGAAATGCTATGACGCAGAAAACTTGACGTACAAACCACAAACAAACAAAATAAACGCGATATAGGAAGATGGCGATCCAACAAAACGTCAAGTGTTGTTTCTGTTTTCGCTCTTTTTGTTTTTTGTTCTCGTTCAAGAGAAGTATTCGCAAGGGAGGAAGAGAGTGCGTGCGTGGTGATGCGATGGGTAAAAGCGCGAATATCGAAGAGCACCCCCGCCATGTTCGCTTTGTGTGAGGGGCTGTGATGTACGTTGATCCGAGGCGCACGCTATCCTCGCGCACCACCGCCGTCGCGCGATCGTGGTGTGCCCTCGAAGGAACATCACCCTCTCCCCCCTCCTCACACTTACACAATCACACACTCACACAATGACGGGTGACCCTCCTCATATCGCCTCTTCGTCCACCATGACTGAGAAACACCCAGGAAGCCCTGGCACAGAACCATTTTGTCTGCCGAGGGAGACGTTGAGGAGAGACCGAGAACAGCAACAACAAAGAGACGGATGATTCCGTCTTCTTCTTTTTCTTTTTCTTGTGTGTGTGCTCTCTTTTTTTTTTTTGTTGAGGATGCGCGCGTGTGCTCATCAGGAACAAGTGCGCACATCACCATCTAGAGAAGAACAACAAGGACAAACAAATGTAGCCACATATGCCAAACCTTCTTTGACCCCCAAAGAAAACCTCCCGGGAAAACAGAGAAAAATCTATTTGTATGGTTGTGCGATCACTATGTCTCATCCTGAGAGTGTTATTGTTACTGCTGGTGTTGCCGCTGCGAGACCAGGATCGTTTGCTGTTGAACGAGCTGCGCCATCATTGTCATCAACTTTTGTATATCGTCACGATGCTGCACTTGGCTTTGTTCCCACGATTCTCGAAGGGCGTCTGTTTCGCGACGTTGGGCCAGCAGCTCCTCACGCACGGTCTGACCGAACACGGCCACCGCACGCTCGAGGTTGGCGATACGCGCATCATAAGCGGCAGGCGGTTCGCCCGCTGGCGCCGAGACGGCCAGCGTATTGACGGCAGCGGTAGCGTCTGTCGATGAGGGTGAAGCGTTTTCGGAGAACCGCACGCGTCGCGGCTGACCACTGCTCAACGCGGCCGCCGCACCCGCCTCGGCCGCAGCGCCACCCTCACGAGGGTCGACAGCCGAGCGCGTCTTTTCTTCCGCACCCTGTGATGGCGCGACGTCATGCGCATCTGTGTGGCCGTGCGTGTCCCCAATGCGACTGCAGCGCGCCTCATCGCGCTCGAAGCTACGATCCCGCGATGGCGGCGCCGTACGCGCTGCGACGTCGTCAACGTCGTGCTCTTCGTGTGCCTCTTCTGGATCGGCGTGTGGTGAGGATCGCGACGCGATCACGCCGTGCACGTCACCTTTTCCTCCGTACTTTGCTCGCGTGAGGCGCGCGTGCGTCGCGGCTGTCAGCATCGTCGTCGACAGCAAAGGCTGACGCGGACTCGCTTTCGACGCCTCCATGACCGTCGATGGCGCCGGCGCGCTGCCTGAACTCGGTGGCGAGTACGCCGCCGAGCGACCAGGCAGGCCGGAACGCCAAACCATCACAATCTTGTCCACACCACCCGTCGTGAAGAATTGACCATCGTGTGAGAACTTACACGCACGGACCGGTCCATCGTGCGCTTCCATCGCGCAGTACAAGTAGCCTTCGAGCGTATCCCAGAGCTTCACCAGCGCGTCGTCGCCCGCGGAAAGCAGCCAGTGGCCTTTCGGACAGAAGTCGAGGCCACACACCGCGTTCCCAGTCGACCCGTGTGCGTTGCGATAGTGCTGAACAAGCCCGTACGACGACGACGACGAGGAGTAGCGCACATCGTACACGTTGATAGCACCGTTCACATCACCGCTCGCGACCTGGTACCCACCCGGATGGAAGGCGAGACTGCGAATACCACCATCGTGCTCTGCGAATCGGTGTGCGAGATGTCGAGTGCGCGCGTCCCAGAGACAGACCGCACCGTCGTCCCCACCCGTCGCCACGTACGGCGCGTGCGACGGTGCGGTCTGACCCTTCTGCACAGACACACAACGCACCCAGTTCGCGTGACCACCGAGGAAGCTACCAAGGAATCGACTGGTACTACCCGACGTGGTGCCAGACGAGGTCGACACGTAGTTGAGGTCCCACGCTTTGATACCCTTGTCGTCGCCGACGGTGTAGAGCACATCAGAGCCGTCTGTCGCGAACGCCAGCGCCCGCGCGGCACCGTTGGAGTGCGCTTTGAACGCGACACTGCCATCGGCATCGGCACTATCCACAATTGTTGACGATGACATCGGCGCGGTGCCCGTACGTACCGCCGCGCCCTGTGTCAAGACGCGCTTCCCGGGAAACGAGGTGCCGGCGCGTCGTAGGTCCGGCACCCAAATACGGACGTAACCATCGTGCCCGCTGCTCGCAATGACGAGCGCTTTCGGGCTGAATGCGCAGCTCATGACAGGTCCACGATGGCCGACGAGACGAAGCGCGCGTGACGTCGGCTTCGCATCCCACAGAAGGATGGAGCCGTCGGCACCGCATGAAACGGTCTTTGGTGGCAGAGCGTGCGTCTGCTCGCTACTTTTCTGGTACGACGAAGAGGCGAGGATGCTGTGCGCGGACGTCGGCTGCATGTCGACGCCGAGAACGGACTGGCGATGGCCACGAAAAGTCATTTCCAGCGATGGACGCACGTCGTCGAGTGGAGCGCCGTGTGCGGCTGCGGGACGGGCATAACCTGTTTTCATTCTGTGTGTGTGTGTGTGGTCTATAAAACGAAAAAATAAAAATATAAAAAAAAATGGTGACGAAGAGGAAGCGCTATATACGCAGTTGGAGCGACCGGCAATCGGATCAAATAACAATGGAGAGTGCTTGATGACAAGGACACACACACGTCAACTTTTCATTCGACCATTGTCGAAACAAGAGGAACAGAGAGAGAGAGAGAGGGAGGGAGACAACAAAGTATCGAATTGAAGGCAGTCACGACCACTCTCGGTGAGGCTGGTTTCACGTACCCCACGTAGATCGGCGCCATGGAAGTCAAAACACACACCCACACCTGGCTGTTAGCTACCGAGAGACATGGCTGATCACGACGCGCTGTGCTCATTTTTTCTACGTGGTGCACACATCCTGCGCGTTCGAAGAAGTGGCAGCGCCAGACAATCACCACCATCGCGCGGTCCGTACTCAGGGCAGGCGAGATGCGAGCGAGGGCATCGGGCAAACTCTTGTTGTCTTCTTGGTGCTAGTAAATGCTGCTTTTTTTTTTCCTGTTGACCATCTTGTAAACAAGAAATAAATCAAAGTCTACTCATAGCTTTGTTGTTGATCTGGTTTGTTTGTTTGTGTGAGCTGTGCGTGCTCCCTCGCCGTCGTCACCGATACGAATGCCCGAATGAAAAAAAAAAAAAATTGAGCACGTCGGTGCCAAGCGTGGACCGCAAACCAACCAACCAACCAACAACAGCTTTTAGATCAGAGACGCCGCGAGCACAAGCTCAAAAAAAAAAAAAAAGCAAAATGAAAAGAAAGACGAGAACAAGGGAACTTGTCTCTTCCATGGACTGTACGCGCCGGACTGACGTAATATAGGGAGGGGGGGGGGGAGGGGAAAACAATATATCGAAAAAAAAAGCGTAAAAAAAAAAAGGAGGCAGTTCAGTCTGAGGAGCAAAGATGAGTTGAGGACCGCATATGCGTGCACGCCAGCGTCCACCACACACAACATGTTCATTGACGTCTTCTTCGTTCTCTTCTTCGTATCACGGCCTCAACACGCACACAGCCACGTCGTCGGAAACGGAAAGCGTTCAGCCGATTCTGTACCCGACACACGTCTCCACTTCACCTACTCCGCATTGAGGGGAAAAAAAAGAAAAGAAAAGAAAAAGAAGAAATCGCAGACCAAAGAACAAAACCAGCATGTGGGCCAACATAAAAAAAAAAAAAACAAATCGAACAACAGCAACAACAACAAAGAGTGTGGACATGCTCGCACTGTACAGTGAAGGGCCCTAGAGAAAAAAAAGAGAGAGGCGATCGGCAGATCATCCATCTGCGTTTCTCTTCCTTTTGTGTCAAATCACCCCAAGAGACGTGAACAACCAACTCGTCTCTCTGTTTTTTTTATTTTTTGATTTTTTTTATATTCATTCGGTCTGTGCACATTTTCAGATCTACATTTTTTTTTTTTTTCTTGCTGCCGTCTTTGTTTGAGGACAGTGTGCGTGTATGCCGTTCATCTCGCACGTCGGCTAGCACGGTGAGGCGTCTCCGCTGCTGCCCAAACGCTTGATGTTGCGCGAGCTACTACGTCGGAAGCTTTGGATGGACAGCACAGGTGCGTCGTCCTCGTCGTCGTCCACGTCGTCCTCGTAATTCGCCTTGGTCGCGTTCGTCGGCACCGGCGTGGGGAGCGAGGATCCTGACCTGGTCAACACGTGTGCGGCCGCGCGCTGGCCGGCGTACGGCGAGGCTGCTGCTGTCTGTGTGGCGTACGGTGGTGGAGAGCCGCCGCTTGGGGCGGAGCTGTTGACGCTCATGTTCGCCTTGTCCGTTCCGAATGGCGTCTTCATCAGTGGCGCGTGCCCGTGCGCGGGTTGATCCTTGTCACGCGCATCACCCATCGCACGTCTAGGCGACGCGTCATCGGGCAAGGCCGCGCTGACAGAAACATCCTGTGAAGCGGGTCCGGTAAGCGGCGCTAGCATCTCGATTGAGACTTCACCGGTCTTCATCGCGTCGACGCCACCGTGGGCTTCTGCGTTCAGCGCGTCGTCACTCACGGGAATGAGCGAGAAAAGCTGATGATGTGAAGGCGGTGCGGGTGAGAAGGGGGAAGCCACAACAGAAGAGGCCGTACGTGAGAGACCCACCTCTACCGCGCTCGCGCTGTTACTACGAGGACGGAGAAGTAAGTGAAAATTTTCCGGGCGGCGACACGGGCAGCAGTGACAACACGCCCGCGGATCACTGTCCTTCCCGTCATCATCGCCATCTGTCAGAACCGTGCCGCTGGCGGCCGAGGAAGGACGCCGCACGACGCTCGCCTCACCCGTGCGGCTCGTCCGGGCGTGACCATCGCCATCCCCGTGCACACGAGTATCCGCGCCAGTCGCCGGCGCTGCGTCCGGCGGCTGAACCGATTGACGTGACGTACGGCTGCTCAGCGTCGCACTTGACGAGTTCGTGTCATCGGCGAACGGTATGGTGCTGCGACGAGACTGCGGACTGACCACACCGGCACTCGTGAGGCTCGCACCGGCGGCGTGTCCGGTTGTACTCGGCGTGGTCAGGCCCGTGCGCGTGGTGGCGTCGGCCACGGCGCTCAGCAGCGACATCGCGTCTGTGCGGGAGTCGTTTGTACGGTCGAGGTCATCGTCCTCGTTGGCGGCGTCTTCGCAACCTGGCTTCTTCTCGCGATTGGCGTGACCCCCGCGTACCCGCTTGATGCGCGCGCGATGCGAGTAAAAAGAGAAGTAGTGGTCATCATCACTCTCCCTGTCATCACTCGCGTCGTCGAGGCCATAGCCGTAGCCGTAACCACGCCCTGGTACCGACCGACGCGCCGCGCCATCACCAGCACGCTTGCTGCCGCGCACGGTGTAGTTGTTCACTTCGCCACCTTCGCGGGCGCTGTTCAGTGATCTGTTTGAGCTCTGGCGCCGGGAAGCGGGCATCGGCGGCGGTCCGTACGGGTCCGCACAGTCTGGTTCTCGGCGAAGAGGAGACCGCACAAAGGAGGACCCCTCTTCCTCTTCCCCGTCACTTCCGCTACTGTTGGTGCTGCTGGAGTCCTTGGCGAGCGGCACCGTGAATTCGGTGACTTTGCGAATGAGAAAACCGCCTTGATCGGCGCCGCTCACACCACCGCCATCACCCGCACTCTGGGAGCGGTGCAGGGTCGCGACGGTCGCCGCACTCTTCTGAGGTACAGTTAGAGACATCGTGTCGAGTGAGAACCGGCGAGGCCGTCCCGAGGCAGAGGCTGGCCGCGTGTGTGTACTGCTCGTAGTGCGCGGACGCGCGTCATCCTGTGCGGCGCAGTAATTTGTCAGACGACCGCTGCCGCTACCCCCGTGCCCGTACATGGAGCTGGCGCTGCTGCGCTGCCAGGACGCTGCTTGCTCAGCCTCGCTCATTCGCGGCGCCCCCGCGTCATCTCCAGCGTTTGATTTGGTAAAGGCGGCGAACTCGTTGTCCTCGTCGTCGTCGTTGCTGCCCGTTTGGCCGTGGCCGTACATACTGCCGTATGCAATAGGCGAGTCTGTCAGCGAGTGGTTGTCTGTGCGCGTCGGTAGATCACCTGTCGTCGCCGCTGACGCAGACCCCTCTTCCTTGTCACCGCCGATCTCATCGTCGTGGCTGTTCTGAACAGATGTAATGACAATGGAGTTGAACAAACTGCTCGAGCTCCGCGTGAGAGTTGCGCCGCTGCCGTGCTGCCGGTGAAGCGTCTGCCGCTTTTTCTGTTGTTTGGAGAGCGCGGAGGCGAGGGAAGCGCTTCGCTTCAAAGACGGGTCCACCTGCTCATGGCCGCCATTGATGATAATTTTGTCGTAGTGACGCTGCCGCTGCAGGGTGAGCAGACGCGCCGCTTCCAATTTCTTTTCCAACGCCACGCGCGCGTTTTTCGAGTGGCGCGGACAATCGCACCGCCGCACGTGTTGAAAGGTCGCCGGGTCCAGTGGTGCCTCGCCTGCGTCACCGCTGCGGGCATGCTGCTGTTGCTGCGACGGCGAACGAGACGATGAGCCCGTCGGGCTCTGCGCGTCATTGGCGATCTGCTCGCTTGTGCGGCGCGCGCGGGCGGTTGTGTTCTCCAAGTGCTTTGTGGCATCTTGCTGGAGAAGCATGTACTGATGACGTAAAAACGCGCGCATATCCGGGTGGCTCGCGCTGCCGGTGCTGTGCGCTCGACTATGTACGGCCGCACCCGCGTTGGCCTGCGCGGCGGTATCGCGTTCCCTCGGCTGCATCGAGGCGGAGCCGCCGACACCAGCCACACCAGGATGCAGCTCCTGCGGCGGTGCCGCGCGTCGAAACGTACGACGCGTTCCGGAGAAGGACCCACCAGAGGGCTGACGACTTGCCAAACTCCCTTCACCACTGAGCGTCGTCACACTCGCCGCGCCTTCACCGACACCACTAGCGCTCATCCCGTGACCCGCACCGACATGCGCGCGGGCCGAGCGCGAGGTGACGGACGCCCCGTTCACGTCCACGGTGGGCTGCCCGCGCGGCGATAGAGACGTCAGCGTCGTGCTCATGGAGCTGGCGACGGACATTCCGAGGCCCTCACTCACGTTGGTGCCGCTCGCGTAGCGCTGAATCGAAAGCACATTTCGCCGAAAGGACTGCCGGGCGCTGCTGGTCGCACTGCTCGCCGAGCTGCTCGCGATGCTGCCCGCACCAAGGCTGCTCTTCCGCTGCGCGAGGAGCGGTGGCATCGGTGCGGTGATACCGGCGACGGCCATCACCGTGACATCGTTCTGCGACGCGAACGACGGACTCCGCGGAGCTATATCCACCGCTGTGGAGCTGGTGAGACCAGCCGTATTCTTCGCGTTGAGCTGATAAATGGCAAGCTGGCGACAGCTCATCACGGAAGCGCTGAGTTCGGCACCGTGACTGCCTCCGGTCTTCGTGTCTACAATCGGCTGCGGTGGCTGCGGCTTCAGAGGTGGGGTCAGATTAAGAAACGGTGCGTTCGACGGACCATCAACGCTACCTAGACGTGCGAGGCCGCTGTTACTGACGCTCGCATTCCCTCCAAAGACACTGCGACTGCTGTTCGGCGCGCTGGGGCTCGTGAGCAGAGGCGACGGTCTACTTGTCTGTGGGCTAGATAGGAGAGGGCTGCGACGCGGCGCCGACTCGAGCGAGACGTTTGATTTGACCAGAGTCGCCAACCTTGTGCGTGCCTCGATGCGAGTGTCCGTCGCCCCTCCCTGCGGCGCCGTGGCTGTGCCTTCCGAGACGGAGCTGTGACCGTCACCGCCGTGAAAAAGCTGCTTGGCCTCCGCCGTCGACGTGAACGCGGCCCCAGCGGGTTTTACGCTCTGGGATGAGAACGGCGACGCACCATTTGTGTGATCAGACATCGCAACGCGATAGGCGGACCGCGGTGATGGACCTTGAGGCGACTGTGTGTGTGTTGACGGAGGCGGCGAGGGTCGGGCGTCGCCGAGTTCGATTTGTGCGCTTGAAGCGGGTGCGTGCGCGAGTATAGATGACATAGTTGAGAGATTGGAAAGCGGACACACTTCGGACAATGTCGGTCAGGACCAAACAGAAAAAGAAAAAATGAGCAACTGAAGAAGCGCAAATGAGAGAGAGAGCAACAGCAACAGAAAAAAAGAAGTGCACAGACCTGCGGGTAATAAAAACTAAAACAGTGTGAGGACGAAAAGAAAAGAAAAAGCGGAAAAAAAAAAGAATTAACGAACGAATGGGACTATAGGAAACACAGGGAGACACACGCACACACAGAGCGGTGAGCGGTGCCCAAGGGAAGAACACCAAGACGGTGGAAGTGCGAAACGAATGCAGACGTGGGGGTACACGTCGTGGAAATAGAAGAAAAACAAGAAGAAGAGGTGAGAGGTCAAGTGTCAGTGGGTAACAACAGCAAAAAAGGCAGAACAAAGAATTCGAAAAAAATTAAAAAAAAAAGCGAGATGTCAAGGGCGGAGAGAAAAACAAACAAAAAGGGCGATAATTCCCCCTCTGCTCACTCACTTACTCGCCTTTTTCTTTGTTTGTGCCTTGCTTTTTTTTTTTTTTTAAACTTCTCTGACGTCTCCTTTCTCTCTTTTTTTTTCCCCAAATCGATGTGTACACAAAAAGATGAAATAATAATAAAAAAAGAAAAATACTTTACTCTGTTTCGGCACCGCTGTGTGTCACGACTTCTTCTTCTTCTTCGTGATCGTGGTGACGCCAACAGACAGCGAAATAGAGGGCAGGACGAGGTGAACGAGGATGTGAGATGGGGAACGGCAAGGGGACGTGTCAACCGCAGACAATCGCCGCGATGACCAGAGAACAGGTTTACGTGAGGACACACCTCGCCGCTGAGCAGCGCCACACGGCGGTACGCGCTCAGTCGTGACAAGAGTCCGTGGTTCAGGCACCGACATGATCGCGTGAGCCCCGGTAACTTGACCGAAGAAGGGAAGGAGTGGTGAGGTGAGGTGGGTAGGAAGCTACAATAGCGATGCCGCATCTTCTCGACACTACGCCTTCTCCCCCCTTTTTTTTAATCAATGTGTACGTGTTTTAGAAGGATACGAAATAACAAAAGAAAAGAATCATGTTGCTTGAAAATGACAACAACCCTTTTTGTATTTTTTTTTTCTTCTTCGTTCTTACTCGGCGGCAGGGGCGGCCTCAATCTGGGGCATGCGCGTGTAGAGGCGGTACTTACTGCTGCAAGCCACCAGACGGATCATCTTCTCGCGGCACAGCTGCTTGAGGCCGGCACCGGCGGCAGCGACGGACACCTTAAGACGGTCGGAAATGATGGTGGGGGTGATGACCTTGTACTTGGGGACCTCAGCGCGCAGCTTGGCGAGGGTCTCCTTGGTGAACATGACCTCGTTCTGAAGGGCCTCACGCGTGTTGGACTTGGTCCACTTCTTGGCGGCCTTCTTGCTGGACTTCTGGGCGGCCTCCATCTTGGCCTTCTTCGTCTGTCCCATCTTCGGCGGCATCTTGGCGAACCGGTAAGTGTTTCTTTTTTCGGTTGAGAGAGAAAAAAAAAGGAAGGGGTTGAAAATTCTATTGGGTCGACAAATGGAGCGAACAACACAACAACAAAAATATGAAGAGAGTCGCGATTGTCACGCAGAGACGGAGGATGAGGAGGGAAAGGCGATGAGGACGTCAATGTGAGCGATACGATCAGTGCGCTCATTCACAGGAGAGAAGAGAATGCGAGTGACGCACACACACATGGGTAGAGGCATACCCACGTATACCTGTTGACTTATCCGTGCTTTTTTTTTTTTTTGGTAGGCCGCGTGGATTGACTTCATTCGTCTTTTTTTTTTGTTATTGTTCGGTGTGACACTTCGCCGTGTGAACATATTGTGTGAAGCCGCGTCGGAAAAAGACGGAAAGCGAAGGCAGCAGCACAGGCGAAGAGGATGGATATAATACACACTGCCGCAAAGAAGAAATAAATAAACGAATAAATAAATAAATAAATAAATATATAACAAAAAGAAAACACACATGTGACACGATTTGTTGATATACAGAGAGGTCAAGAGATAGGCGTACGGCATCGCATGACGTAGCCTGACCTTGTCTTTGTGCAGGCGCTCGCTTGCCTACATGAGCGTGCGCATGAGCCACTTATCGCTCTGGCTGTGTGTTCTTCTCCGCACCAACGACTGCGCCATCGAGCTCGTTGTAGCCGTACGTATCGCGGTTCTCTAAACCCAACCACCACTGTTCCTCCGCTGTGCCGCCACCTCCGCCACGGGGGCGCACCGTCGACCATTCATAGCGCTTCCGCATCGCACGGTACTTGCGAACGTGTGCGACTTCTTTGAGTTGTCGAATTTCCAGACGACCTCGTGCCAGCGCGCGCTTCACCTCGTCCCCGCCGGGCGTCAAGCACGCGTTTTGAAAGAAGCGCTGCTGCACGCGCGCGCGAAAGGTGAGCGTGTTGTTGGCGTCCATGACGGCTTCTGCCAACGCTGCGCGTGAGTACGGCCCCGCCTCGCGCACCTCATCCGCTTTCAGCGCGGTCGGCATCGATCCGCTGTCGTGGCTGTGCGTGTGTGTGTGGAGTGCAAGGAGCCAGTGCTGGTTGTTCTGCCAGTTCAGTGGCAGCAGCGGGTCGAGAACGCGGGTTCGGACCTCGCACCACCAACGCACTTCGTCTGGTACGGTACCCGCGCCGGTCGCATGCGCGGCGTCGACACGCGCACCGTCGGGAACGGCAGCGAGAGACCTCGGCTGTGGGGACTGAGAGATCAGCTCGTGCGCCGGGAACACGTATGTGTAACAGGTCGGCACCGCTTCTTGCGAGCGCGTGTCTGCACCGTCGAGTGCCCCTTCCTTCGCGAGCTTCACACGATGATACGACGTGTAGACGCGCACTTGTTCTCGTTTCCAATGTGATGACGACGGTGATGATGAGGGTGAAGCCGTTGTGGTCGCGCCATCACCCGCCTCCGCTGCGGCACCTACCAGCTCTATCAAGTCGCTGTGTGCGCGAATCCACGCGTTGCCCGGATGCTGCGGTTCGAGCCGCAGAAAAAACTTTTGGGTCACAAAAGTGGGTGGAGGCGGCGTTGAGTGTGACGACGACAGTCTCGATGTCCCCTCAGAGGCGCCCGTTTTCACTGCGAGGTGTTGTTGTGGTTGCTGTTGAGATGACGAGGATTGACGAAAACCAAAGTGGACGGGAAGATTACGAAACTCCGAAGCGAAGACGAGCATGAATTCGAGATACTGCTGCTTGACGCGTGGATCCATAGCCCTCATAAGGGTCGGGTACCTCCGCATGGCGCGCGCACAAGAGAGAGAGAGAGAGTCTGATGACTCTTTTCGAGTGTTTATGGCAAAGAGGGACTAAAAGATGCGAAAAACATAAAAAAACACGCACAGGGACTAGGAGGATGAGGATGAGGACGAGGATGAGGACGGGACGGAGAACAAGAGAGAGAGAAAGGCCACAGTGCGTCCAGGTGCGTCACGTAGATCGACGCGTGCAGACTGCCACGCGTATTTCTTCATGTCTTTGACTCGCTTGTTGTGCCGCTTTTTGATCCGTGTAGCGACGCTCAGCCACACGTAGGAAACAACAGCAACAACACAACAACAACAACAACAAAAAAAGGAAGAAGAGATCACACGTATCCGCAAGAGCCGACACACGGGGATTGGGACCACGTGTATCTTGTGCTACCGGGAATCCAATTACGAAGCGTAATGTGGTAAAAGAAGGAGCAAACACTCCACGAGCAGAGAGAGAGATGAAAAAAAAAAAAAAAGCAGAGATGTAAACTAAAACAACAACATAACAACAACATAACAACCACGTAGATGAGATGTAGCATTCGCATTCATCGTAGAGCGGCCTCGATCGCTTCACACACTTGCTTTGCTGTGTAGCGATGCGTGACGGCGGCGGCTAGTGCCGGCTCCTCATGGTCGCACGCCTCCTGTCCGTCGAGAGGCTCCCCTTCCGCGCCACACATGCCGGCTTCACTTCCTTCCGTCGATGACATGGACGATGCCTGTGTGTGGTTGTGTGCCGCACCGTGCTGCGTGTGCAGCCCTGCGGCCGGCGACACCCGGCGTTTGTCTTCCGTCGTTTGTGATAACGGCGTCGGCGTCGTGCTGAACAGGATCCGCTCGGCCTCCTTGACGAAGTCGGGGTTCCTGGAATGAAACAGGATAGCGGTGACGCTCTCAGCGATGCTCTGCGTCAGCACCTGGCGCGTGTATGAGCCGGCGGACATGGTGGCCTTGCCTCGACCACCGGAGGTACACGAGGACGCGTCGAGCTTGCTGTGAAAAAAGCAAATATCTGTGTGACGGTGCACCAGTCGAGCCACGGCACGCTCCATGAGGGCGGTGAGTTGGGACAGGGCCGCGGCGAGACGCTGACGGTCATCCGTCGAGTCGTGTGGTTGCAGCGCCAGCAGTGCCGACCACGCAGAGAGGGGGACGTCGAGCACAAAAACAAGATTTTGAATCGAGGGATGCGGCACCATGACGCTGGTGGCGGTGGTGGAGCGCTTTTTCGTGGGCGAGGACGGTGCCGCGGCGGGGAGTGGTGAGCCGACCTCTGGCGTAGCCCGATCATGCGCCGCCCATGTCGCCGTGGAACGCGTCGAGCGCGTCATTGCGTCACACGCGTCACGTGCAGAGGCCGCACCGCGACCTGTTTTGGCATCGGCCATCACCATCGCGACCCCTTCCTTGTGTGTCTGCGGTTCGACGTGCTGCGAAATAGGATTACGCGTTGACGCCTGCGCGGTGGCTGCGCATGACGATGGGGACCTGACCTGCACGAGGTCTGTCGGCGCCCAGGTCAGCGTGTAGCTCGTGCCGAGTGCAGCAAGTCGACAGACGTCGTCGCAGCCGTCGAAGCCGTGGCGCGCGTTGGTGACGCGTGCCAGCGAGGCACCGAGGGTGTCTTCAAAACGTACCGCGGGCATCAGATGTTGCGAAGCGAAGTGCGCGAGTGCCTCGAAGAGCGTGTCAGACGAAGAAGGTGAGAGAGGACGGCGCGGCCCAGAGGCGGTCGGCCCCGCGCGTCCGGTCAGTAAAGACGCGCCGGGTGCGTGCATCACGACGCATGACGCCGTCGGCACGCAGCGGCTTCTGACACCTCCGCTGCTGCTGTCGCGCTTGCTGTTGTTGTCGTCATTGTCATCGCCATCGTTGTTCGCGCGCTCAGCGTAGGCACGAAGTACACGTGCACTCGGCGGTGGCACAGCTGCGTTCAACATCGCCGCGACACGAACCGCATAACGGGTCTCTTTCGTCGACGCTTCGCCCGCCTTGGCGTACGCACCGTCACCCTCCTCGTGTGTGCGTGCGCGTCGGCAGAGTGTCAGCACCCCGCGCTGCACAATCGCGTACACAGATCCGAACGTACCGTCCACTTCCCTGTCCCACTCGAGATGGGGTACGAGAGGATCGAGATCGACAGTGAAGTACCTCAGCGACCACCGCGGACGCACTGAAGTCGTCGAAAACGGGACATCGGCCCGAACACGAGGATTTTCAGATGTACGGCCCTGACGCACGTGCGACGCTGCGTCTTCGTCGTTCTCAGCGCCTTCCTCTCCTTCTTCGTCATCGGTGCTCGGACTAAGGAGGAGTGAGACAACGCTAAACACACGCTGCAGAGACGTACACCAGAGTGTGCTGATGCTCTGCGCGTCGCCACGAATACGCAGCACAGTGTGTACGTACAAAGGCTCATCCTGCTCGCCATCACCTTTGTGACTGCGGCTGTTCGCGTCCTTCGACACCGTGGCTGTGTCTGCGCGCGTTG
Source organism: Wallacemonas rigidus (assembly GCA_030849045.1). Taxonomy (NCBI): domain Eukaryota; phylum Euglenozoa; class Kinetoplastea; order Trypanosomatida; family Trypanosomatidae; genus Wallacemonas; species Wallacemonas rigidus. Next base: position 157,265 of record JASAOL010000584.1, on the reverse strand, counting down.
TTGTTGTTGTCGCTGTTGATGTCCGAGGTCCGCTGAGCTCCGCGTGCACCTCCAACACACTGTGCGGGCAGGTCTTGACGCTACTGTCTGTGGGGCCTGTTGTCGCGGTCGGCACCGTTGTGATGACGGACAGCTGACACATCCGCATCGACGCCGTACGGTGGGCGTAACCGACCAGCAGAGACGCGATCTGTGCGTGAAACGTCTCAGGCGTGAAGCACGTTGGTGTCGTCATCTCAGATGCGCCTGCGGTGTTGAGAAACCGCTGATGAGCAGTTTTTTTTTTTTTTTTCGCGTGTGAGATCTTATCTACTGTGATTAAGCGAGCCCGACGCACAGACACGAAAAAAAAAAAACCTTAAAACAAAACTCGAAAGATATCGACGAATTTTTTTTACTTTGAAGTCTTGAGAAAGAAAGGGAAGCACAGAGACGCGCGATACATGAGGCGTGGAGCTGACGAAAAGAGAGGTGCGCCGTTCACGACGAAGGGAGCTATGATGTGTGCGTGATCGTCACATACGAAATATATAAATATAAATATATATCGCATGTATGCGCCGTGGTCATGAGAATGGCAAAAATTGTGTTGTACGTCTGCAGAGAACCGACGACGATGGCACCTTCGTTGACACATACACACACACACAACCGTTTACTTTTTTTTTTTTTTGTACACTACGCCAACACGCATGCAGCGCGCTAGCAATGGGTACGCTTCGGTTGTGGATGAACCACACGTGCTTTTTTTTTTTTCTCTCCAGTGACACGTCGCGTCAGGCGTTTGTGATCGACAAGCACAAAACAGAAATGATTTTGAACAAAGACGAAGACAGAAAATGAAGGGTTACAAGAAAAAAACAAACAAACAGACAGACAAACATGAGCGGCCTAAACTTTGGGCAGACGGAAATGGTGTACATGTCGATGAGCCGGCATTTGTCTGTATATCGTTGGCGCGCATCCACTTCTGTTTACACTCGTTGAGTGAGCAGAGACGACGAAAACGAAAAAAAAAAACGAAAAAAAAAACAAAAAAAAACAAGTGCGGAGAAGCCTTTCTTTCTTTCTTTGTTCTCCCCTTGTTCGAGCATTTTTCTCTCGCTATTTTACATAATGACCCCCCTAAAAACGCGATGACAAAGCAGACAGAGACCAACCGACCAACATAACGAGCGCGGTGAAGACGTGCGTGGGACAAAGTTCTTCGATTCTGAGAGATCCTCATCCCCCCCCACTCTGTCCACGCACAGAGAAGGCGCCCTCTGCGCCTCACGATCGACTCTTTTCTTGCGGTGCGGAGTCTTGTTTCAGATACATGTGCGTCTCACAATTCGCGTCATGCTCGTCCTTTTTCCCTTTTTTTTTTCCTGTTCGGGTCGCTACTCAGGTGACGCCTCGTTTTCTGGCGCCTCACCATCGGCGAACTCAGCGTCCGCTGAGTTCCCACCTTCAATCGCCATGTTTTCCGCCGAGGTGGAGATGAGCGCCAGGAACTCACGCGTCTTGCTTTCAAGCTGTTCTTCGATTGGAACCATTGTGCCGTCGTAGTTGGTGATCACCTCGTCGATACGCTCTTGCATTTCCTTCTTTACACAGGCCATGGCCTCTTCCGCGCTACGAATAGCCTCCTGGTGCTGATGATAGCAGTGGCGAAGGTCGTAGAGAATGCGCTGATCGACCTCTGCCGGACGCGTCAGATGCGCGAGACGTGACTTCGTGTTCTGGTACTCATCCAGTGCGGCGCGCACCTCCGGGTCCTCGTCGAGATTCGGCTCCGCCTTTGCGTCGGGTGCGGTGCTATTCGCGAGGGGTGAAGTCGCGTCTAGACCCTCCACGGTGCCCGCGGCGGTGTTCGTGCTCTCGCTCTTCGTCGCGATGTACGATTCGCCCAGCGTGAAGCGGAACTGATTGGCGACAAGTTCGGCCGTCTTGCACAACGCCTCCTCCACCGTCGGACAGGGACGCGAAGCGGGCTTGTCCAGTGGCGTGCCGCGTTCATCAAAGACATCCTCGAGCACCGGCGCAGTGATCAGCTTGACACGGTAGTAGTCGCGGACGGCGTGGAGCCACTCGCCAAGTATGCCGATCGGTGTGCTACAGCGGTACAGCTGCTCCACAGAGTGATCGACACAGCAGCAGAACTGCTCGAGCGCGTCAAAGAGCGGCATGTCGAGCATATCACGTGTCCGCAGTATCCCCTCGCTGCGCTTGACGAAGAAGTTGGTGAAGTAGTTGAAGCTCAGGAGAACCTGTGCATCTGCCCAACACGTGGAGGCCCCAGGCGTCATGTGATCGCCGCGGAGCTTCATGACCAGCGCCATTGTGTCGATGGCCACGTCAGGTGGACACGTATACTGGCTCAGTGTCTGCAAATCCGGCGCGGGACACGTTTCAATCTGCTCGTACACGCGCAGCACTCCCTGACGCACCTTTTTTAGCCACGCCAACGCATCCGCGCGGAGGTCTCGACGCTCATCAAAGATGGACGTTTGCGAGCACTTTTCCTGATAGATCACTTTCTTTTCTAACCAGTTCACCTGCCAACGCACGAGCTCACTCTGGACTTGGTGCGCGTAGATGAGGCGGAGCTGGGGCTCCAATTTTGGCGCGTAGAAGTGCGTGATGCGCGCGATGTTTTCAGTGTACTCCGCGTGTAAGTAGCCGAGTTGAGTGGCCTTGGTGTCGACCTCTTGTTCCGCGGCCAACATCCGCGCTTCTTCCGCGTCAATCTCTGAACGCAGCCTTGTGAGCTCGGCAGAAGCAGAGGTCAAGGCCATTTCCTGTTTCCCGTGTATATGTCACGTGAAGACGAAGGACGTGTGCGAAGGAGGGTGAGCAGAGCGGTCAAGGGAGGACGGCGCGCGCGTACGTGAAGGAAAACTAAACAGGGAAATCAACAGAAAATTATTTTGACAGATTATGTTGCGTGCCGCGAGTTCTCTTCAAAATGAATTATCTGACCAACAACAAACAGAGGGGGAGAGAGGTGAGTCATTCAGCGGAGAGTAAGTAGACCAGGAGGTGAAGAGGGACGAGGCACGAGACATCCACGCGTTTACTTTTGCCAGACACAGCGCGTAAAATCTATGGAGCTCTAGCTCTGTCTCTCTCTCTCTCTGCGTTTGTGTGTGCGAGAGAGAGAGAGAGAGCTTCGCGCATACTGTCGAAGATCAAAAGCACGCAGACCTCCCACGGAAGCCGAACAGCCCGTTCCTTTTACCTTGTAACAACAACAAAAAAGGAGGTGCTGCTTCTTTTTCTCGCAGCCGCGTCTCGCGCGTACTTCCTTCATTTTTTTTTTTTTTTGCGAGCCTTGTGGTTTAAAGTACCTCTTGACGAGCGCACTCAACTAAGATCCACCTTGCTTGTCGCAAAGCAGGAAATTCGAGAAAAGAAAAAGAAAAGGTGATGAGACCTCCGAGAGAACAAAGGCTCTTGTCACCCCTTGTTGTACTTTTTCTTTTGTTTTTCTGAGCATGCCGTCTTTATTTTTTTTTGGTTCACTTCGTGTTGTGCGCGCGAAGTCGTGTGTTCATCACACTTTTCTTTTCATTCAGGAAGTGCGATGGACACGGTTGTACTTCCTTTTTCTCTTTTTCGCTTTTCTTCTGCGCGTGTGTTTGCTGTGCATGCGCTCGCCCTCCCACAAGAGAGAGAGAGAGAAGCTCACTTGACAGACCTTTTTTTTTCCCGACTGTGTTTATTTTGACGAAGTGGACGGACACGACATCGATATTTCTCTGAGAATGAGGCGCGAGGAGCAGTACTCAAAACAAACGAACAAACAAACAAAGAGGAGATATCACAGAACATGATACATATGTGTTTCTTTCAAGAAAAAACAAATAAGAAGCCGTCTGAGGCGCCGTTGAGACGGCAGCCTCAGCTGCGTGTTGATGGTAAACTGTGGAAGTGACACCAAATCAACTCAAGCATGAATCTAAAGTAAAAAAAAAAACGCAAGCAGCGACAACGCACATGCTCACAACACCAGTATAAAGCTGCAAACTCGAAGAAAAGGGGAGACGTTGGGGGGGGGGGGTCACTGATGATGAGAACGGTGACACAATCGAAACCGTCTTTTCTTGCGAGTTCAGATAAACGACAACACGGCCACATCCCGGTTCATGGAATGGTACCGAAAAACTACGTTTTGATGCCCGAAAGATGACCCTACTTCGTGTGCGCCTCGTCCGTGGAAGTAACGTCGTTTTAAAAATATAAAACATGAAAAAGCATCAATGTGATGCGGCGGAAGATAGGAGTCGGGATTTTTTTTTCTCCTCAGCACTCCACGCGATAAGTGCCGATAACAAGAAGAGCCCACCAGAGCTGTGTACGCCACGAGAGCGTTCCACACAGAAATGGGATAGCTAATGAATACAAATTGCAGCGAAAAAAAAAAAAGAAAAAAAAGAAGAAAAAAAAAAACTCGTCGGTGCGGAGACAATCGTGTGCAATCGCCTCCAGCCAACAGCAAAGAAGAGGAAGACAAGAAGGACAGCACGAAACAATTGATGGAGGAAAAGAAAAAGGAAGAGTCAATGAAACAAACCGCAAACACAACAGCACCAACAGCCGAGGACAGTGGCATGGATACAGCAGATGTAGTTGAAGACTGGTCAATTTCTTTTTGTCGTTCTCGTCTTTTCAACACACACTACGCCCATTTTACTGCGAGATCTTCTGTACTGATTTCCCGTTGCTACATTGACTTCTGCGTCGCGCTGGACGCACGGGTAGCGAGCACAGGACAAGCTGTACGAGCGACACCGAACACATGCACGAACAAACAAAAAGAACTCATGGTTGCGGAAAAAAAAAAAACAAAAGCACAAACCACCACCACCACGCTTCGCATCGTGGAAACAAAATAAAAAGAAGAAGTAGGGTGGTTTGTTGATGTCAAAAAACAAAAAACAAAATCAAAACAACAAGTATACGCAGTTGCGCCACAGAGGGATTGTCAACTTTTTTTCTTGACTTGTGTCCGATTGAGAGAGAGAGGGAGGAAGGGAGCGAGAGAGAGAGAGCGAGAGCAAACAAGGACAATAAAAGCGAGTACATGAAGAAACAGTACAAAGAAAGAGAGCACACGGCAAAGAGAGGGTATAAACAAAAGCACGAAAAGAGTAAAAAAAAAAAAATTGTGTAAATTAAAGTGGAAAAAAAAATGTCGCATAGCCAAGAAGACGTGAGTGGCCACAGACACGAGCGGACCCACAGCACTGAGGTGGTTTACCGTGCGTGTCACATCCGCCCGCGGTAGCAAAGCGATCTCCGATACGATTGGCTTTATTCTTGTTTTTTTGTTTACTTTTTCTGAGAAAGAGAAAAAGGTCACCGTTAAAAAGAGTAGAGAAAACAAAACGAAAAAAAAAAAAGACAGCAACCATGAATGCATGAGAAGATGCGCTTTGCGACTGAGAGCCGGCGGATTTCGGGTCAGAGGTCCGCCGAGGAGCTCGCGGTCGATGTGTCGCGGTCGGGACCCATGCACACCACCGTTGTCGTTGTCGTCTCCGCGTCAGAAAGGTCTGTATCCTCGCCTGTGCGAATGTTCACGGCAGCCGTCAGCACCATACTGTCTTCCTTGTAGAGACGTTCGCTGCTGCTTCCACCAGATGCCGAAAGGTTGGCGCTGTCGTCGCGGCGGTGTGTCGTTTCGACGCGTGCGCTTCTCTCCGCCAGTGGTGGTGCGACGTCAGCATCGCAGGTCCATATGAGACGGCTGAGCACGAGGTTCAGACTGACACCGACCTCGACGGCGACCACAATATCCACCGAGTAGTGCGCGCGGAGCATGAGAATGCTCACGACTTGACACAACACAATGGGAGAAAAGCAAAGAACAAACCACAGACTCTGGCGAAGACTGAACATCTTCTCGACGTAGAGCTGCATCGTACACACAATGGTGGTCGCAGTAAGCATATGACCAGAGAAGATGAGATCGCCACAGTTACCCCCGACGCGGGGGGAGAGAAAAATGTCTGAGACCTTTGTCGGCTTCCGATCGGTACTATTCACGCAGTGTGCCGCGGAACCGGGCAGGCTGGTGACCATGTAAGCACACATGCGGAGGGCGTGTCCACACGCCAGCGAGACCACAAAACGAGCGACCATGTTAACGGTGAAGACGCTCACCGCCTTGCCGCGTAGAAGCTGAAGCCAATACGGCACGGCAAACACACCGGCCAATCCGAGAAACATAATGTACTGAAGTAACTCGTTCATGACCTGCATAGCCGTGCTTGTAGACAGATCCGGTGTGAGATAATGCCCAATATCAAACAAGCGGGGCGCCAGCAGCTCGGCGGCGTCCGCCTCGCTGAGTGCCGTCGTGTTCAGGACGTAATCAACCATGCGATGGTGTAGATAAAACGCCGTGGTACGGCCAATAACGCCTTGGATGTAGATGATGAAAAAGACAGCCAGCCCCATGCGAATGATATTGGCAGAAAACGCCCGTAGGTCGCACCAGAAACGCGCCACCAGCGCTTCCCTCTGCACGCTTTGCCGCGCCAACACAATCAGCGTGACCAAGGAAGTGACAATGACGGCTGCAAACGCATACTGAAGAGATTCATACATATTTTTTTGTTTTAGCTCTTGTTTTTCTTTTTTTTGTCTTGTTTCGACGACGGCACGTGAGAGTGTGTTGAAGCAAAACAGGAAGGGACAAACACGCAGCTGTATTCGCGCCCTACAAAAAGAAGAAGACGAGAGAGACCAGCCCAAGGCAGACGTATCGCAAAAAAAAAAAAAAAGCTACGCTAGGTCGTTTTTTTATTTTACAAAAGCGAGCAGCACACAGTGATGGCGCCGCCTCGTTGACCTTTACCCCTTTTTTTTCTTTTCGGGTGTTCAAGGAAGAGAGAGAGAGAGGAAGAGGTGAAGGAAAATACACAAAAAAAATTAATAAAACAAATGTGTGATCATATAAAGACTGAAAAGTATGGGGAAGTCAGCAAGACTCTTTTTTTTTTTGATTTCTCTTCTCCTTTCGAGATTCCAGAACAAGCTCGAAGGTCACTTGTCACTATACAGTGGCGAACTTCGGGAAGAACCGGAACGCAAGGAGTGGGGCGTACCACACAAAAGAGAAAAAAAAAAAAAGAAGAGGAGAATTGAAACGGGGGACTCCTAGGCGGGAACGGTGTTGTAGCCTTTGCTGACGGATTTCGAAGCTGTCGAGGAATACTAAGCAGTCAAGGTGTGCCTGAGATAGAAGCGTACACGAGCGAGGAAATGAAATATTAGATAGAGGAGGAGGACGGGGGGGGGGAGGGAGAGGTAAATGGTGCTTTGATGTGAGGGGTCAGAAAGATACACTAAGCAGATCATAAGCGAGCGACAACGCCAGTTGCAAGAAGGAGAGCGCGCGTGAGCGCAGTCGCACAGACTTCGTCTACAGCCGTCACAGTCTCCGACCTTCTCAATGACAGTTTTCTCTGTTTTGTTCTCCTGCACTGTTGTCTCGCAGGGACGCGAGTGCTGTTTCGTTTTCTCCGCATCTCATAATTCTTCTTCTGGCCTTCTGCCTGTGGTGATCACAATTCGGATTTCGTATCTTCTCTGTGCCACCTGTTTGAGATGCTCATTTTTGTTTTGTTTTCCCCTCTTCGTTTGGGCCTCCAAAGTTTAGGTGTGATGCGCATCACAAACACACAAGAACAACAACAACGACAATCCGCCACCCCAGATTGAACGCGCGACAGAGTATTCACCAGTACCGCCCAATCGCGCATTCCGAGGCTCAAAAACACACACAAACACACAAACCGCTGTATCCACAAATGGCATCTCCAATCGAGGAAAAGCAGCCGACACGATTTGGGTAAAAACGGTACCAGAAGAGGAACAGACGTCCTTTTCTTCTCTTTTTTTTTCCCTCGCCACCGTGCTCTCCCGTCTCACTAGTTTCGCAGAAAATTAGACCAACGGGTACGTGAGAACTCCTTCCAGTTCATATCAAGCTGTTCGTACACGTCGCCCGATACCTGTGGTGGCCAGTTGATCTCTTCCTCCAAACGCGTGAACGTGTCCAGCGGGAAGCTTGGCGCGGCGTTTCGACTGTTCTGTTTCACCCCAAGAGGACGCTCCAGATTGTTCAACTTCAACATGATGTTGACATCGGCGTGATCGCGGAGCACTTTTTCTACCTTTGTCATCTGCTCTTCACCCAAGTCGACCTGCAGCATCACGTAGCGCGCGTACGGGATGACAGTGTTGTCGGCATCGCGAAAACGCGAGTACGGACGCATAACACCTTCATTACTAAACTTACGGATTAGACCTCCGTGATTGTACACCGTAACAGCGATTTCGCGCAGCGCCTGACTCGTCTGCTTACGCGGTCGCGGCTTCATCACGAGTACGCAGCTGTAGAACACCATGACACCTCCACCTCACACGTGTCTCTTTTTTTTTTGTTTTGTTTTCGTCTATTCGAGAGTCACGATGCAAAACGTACACGCTCTCTCTCTTCTTCTGTTTCCTGTAAGATGTGGGCGTCGAAAAAAGAGGCGAGGTGGAGAGACAGAAATGCAGAAGTCAAAGAAGAGAGGGTGGGTGGGTGGGAAGAAGATAAAAACAGCAGGGAAGAGTGTTGTGGAGCCAAAAAGGGCATCAACAAACCTTCTTTGTTTTTTTTTCTTTTTGGTACCAGACCTTTGTTGATCGCCATCGTGCGGCGTTGTGGACGGCGTACCATCCCGAGAGGCTTGCCCGTGACTGACGAGCTCCTCATACCCCCCGTTCTGCGCTTCGCGCTGAGCTGCGTTTTTCTTTTCTCTCATCGTTGACGACTTAACACGCTCGTGACAGGAAAGCACCTTACACAACACCAGACAAATGCTCCAAAAATAAATCAACAACAACAACAACAGACCGTGTACAGAAGTACGACGTCGTATCAAGTCGCCTTCACTTGAGCGGCTCTTTGTGAGTGGAGGTCAGAACGCTACACCCTCCCCTGTCGATCCACAACTTGTTTTCTTTTTCCCGGCTCAAGCACGCTCTTCACCGGGTAGAATTGTATTTTCCTTCAAGAAAAAATTCAACACAACGGCGCTCGTTGTTTCAATGGCGTAGCGGTACGACGCGCGCACGTATGCATCGTACTCGCGTGGCGCCATGAAGTGCTCATTCTGGACCCAACGAACAAGTGTCTGGCGTGCCGGCGCGGATGTACCCGGCGCAGAGACGTTTTTCAGCAGCGATCGCCGCTTGCTTTGGCGCGTTTGGAAAAATGGCTCTGACGCACGGCTCTGTGTGGTATCCTGCGTGTCCTCCATCTCCGTGTACGTCTCACGCGTGAGCGGGTAGCTGTCGTAATTCGAGGCACCCCGCACGATCGCGACCGGCACGTCCGGGTACTGACGCGTCATGACGGTCAGGAAGCCAAGACCTTCCATCGCTTGAACGCAGGTCAAAGGCAGCTTGGCTTCCATCTCGCGGAGCTCGTGCACAAGGTGCGGCGAGGGTGCGGCGTCGACAGGGAACAACAACGCCCGCGCGTACTCGCGACAGAGTACGTCGCTGCGAATACCGGCGAGGATTTGACTCGTGTCGACTTCAGCACAGTTGAGCACAATCGGTGAGTCGGGCGGCGCGCGGTTGTAGCGATACGACACCTTACCCGGATCGGCTTGTGCGTCCTCCGCCGCCTGCTGTCCTGTCTTCTTGTGAGTGGCTGCGACCTTGTCTGTGCTAACGCGTTCGTACTCGGCGATGGCCTCCTGTGAGGCCCAGAACTGACGCATACCCGCCTGCACGGCTTGTGGGATCGGCGGGAAGTCCTGGAAGAACATGGCACCTTTGAGGTGCTCCGCGTAGCCGCGTCCAACACGCGTGCCAGCGCGCTGCGCGAAATCGCACGGACCAAAGAACGTCGTGGACGTATGGATCGAGCACTGCGGGCGTGAACAGAGCGAGGGACGCGGGTTCTCCTCGACGCACACGCCACACTCTTGAAGTAGGGCCGCTGCCGTCACGCAGACAGAGCCAATGCTGACCTTACGCGTCGTCAGTTCACGCGCGCGCCGCACCGACGGGGCGTGACGGAAAAGCGGCGAGACGCTGAACATGTTCCCCGCCTCGTTGGTGCTGCCCGGGTTAAGGTTCCACGTCTCTTGACATTCGGGGTTGGTCGCGGCCTCGAGCTCCGCGCGCGTCCAGGCGATACCATCTGCGTCCGTCTCTGTCATTGTCGACGCAGACCACTCCGACGCCTGAGCCGCCTGCTCATCGCTGTGCTTCTTCTGAAGTGCCTTCCTTTGCGCGCGTGTTGTGCGTCGACTGTGATTGACGTGTAGGCTGCGATCCGACGCGTACAGCTGCGCCGTCGTGGCCTTTGGGGACCAACCTCCAAGTTCAACGACCGGTGAAACCCCGGCGGTGCCCATAAAGGTCATACTCTTCACTGTGAACATTGGCAGTGACGCGACCGCCGCCGTGCAGACAGCGGCGCGACTCACGTAGATACCTGTTGTGACGGCCAGCACAGGTACATATTGGATGGCGTGTGCGTCCTTTGCCGGATCCAACACACGCAGCGTCAGCGGATCACGACGAGGACGCTCGAGGAGGCCGAACGTCGCGCTCTGGCAATCGGGTCCGAGGTCGAGTGCCGTCGTGAAGCGCATCGCAGCATGGATGAAGTGGAGCTCGTGGAGACCCGAATAGGTGCCATTGTCGGCGGCGAGCATGACGTGCACGCCAACTTTGACCGCTGCCTCGCGCGTACGCCACTCATCGTCAGAGAGCGACAGGAGCGCGTCCAGGCGCGTGTCTTCGTCCATCTCAGCCGCCTCTGCCTTCACATGCCCTGACGTCGATGAGGATGAGGGTGACGGCGCTTCTGGGGATGGTGCGGTGCGACTACCTCCTTGTGCCGCGTAGTCGGCGCGTTGTTGACCGCGGATACGCTCGCGTCGTGCCCACAGGCGCGATTGTGTGATGACAAAGCGACGAATATCGGCGGCCTGTGCGTCCGTGGCGGCGTGCGTACGCAGCCAGTTCAGCAAACGCAGATTAAGTGTCAACACCTCTGCACCACCCGCCGGCGTCGTCGAGGCCTTCGCCCGTGCTTCACGCGCACGACGCCGTGCGACGCGGTCTTCTTCTTCTTGCAACCGCGCCGATGGCTTCATCACCTCTTCCGCCAACTCCGAGAACCACTCCAGATCCAACTGTGCTTGGGATGTGTACGCCAGCCCCCCTTCTTCGTGAAAGGCGTCAGCCGCCAGCGTGCGCCAGAGTTTGTTGAACAACTGCACGTAGTCGATCATCTCGGCGAGGTCAGCCTCTTCTTCGGTTGTTGTGCGCAGGGCGACGTTGTAGGCGGTGAGCGCCCGCACGTGGTAGTCGCTCAGGCGCGCGCGCGTCCCAGCGTCGTCGATGGGGAAGCTGAGATCGGACATGTTGAGCGACGATGCCAACGCGAGCTTCCAGAGGTCCGCGTTGTCGCGCACGAGCACGGTGTTCGCCGTCTTCGCTGCTGAGGCTTCAGGGACGTGTTGACTGGCGTTTGACTGACTTTGTGAAGCAGAGGCTTGCAGCGCCAACAGCACCGCGTTCGCCGCCGTGATGAGGCGCTGCTGCTGCGCCGCCGCCTTGTGCGCTTCTGCCAGGACCAACTGCGTCTCGTTCGAATCAAAATAATAGCGATTCCGCGGACGAGGGAGGCGGACATTGTTGGCGTCGTTGAAGTAGTAGTACCCTATGCCAGCCAAGAGCAGTGCGTAACACGTAATGTACAGGAGACCTGTCATACCACCACCACGATTATTGGGCGCCATCGATCGATCCGAAAAACAACAACAACAACACAAAAGCGGAAAAAGAGAACGAATAAGATGAGAGAACAGCAATCAAGTCTTTCTCTTCTGTTCTTGAGAGTCGGAAGACGCACACCGTGCCCACAACACAAACAAGCACCTGTCGCACGCGCGAAGTGAGGATGGAGGTGGGGAAGCGTCATGTGTGTGTGTGTGTGTGGGATTGAATTCGAGCGTGCCAGAGAGGTAAAGGTGACCAATGCAGTCATGTACACTGAGGCTACGCGCACCATCTGCGTGCGTACCTTCTCTTTAAGCGCTCTCTCTCTGAGAGAGGCGCGCGCACTACACTGAGAGGCGCCACTGCCACCAAAAAAAAATCACCCAGTGTCGAAGTGTGTGTGTGTGTGTGTGTGTCAACGCCGCGAAAGCACCACGCCGAAGAGGAGAATAGCTTCAACTTCCAACCACGGTCTCGATACACAGAGGAAGAGGGAAGAGGCTCCACGCGCGTGAGTCTTTTTTTTTTTTTAAAGAACAGATTTCAGCCCTAAAAAAAAAAAAAAAAAAGAGGGGACATACACATGCGTACTCAACATTGTTAGCGAGCGCGTATCAACGCAGACACCACAGACTCCAAATCAACCGTGAGCGAACTTCTTCTTCGAAGAGTGATCGTTCTCTCACGCACGCGCGCCACTGTCTCTTCGACGTCCTTTTTGTTCCTTCTGTTTCTTTCGTGATTAGTTCTGATCGACGGTAAAGTCACGACCACCAAAGAAGTAGTTGCTCAGCACAAACGTCGCCGTCTTGACAGAGTAGTGAAACGATGCCATCACAAACGCATCATACTCGGCCGCGCTGACGTAACCTGTGTTTTGACTCCACACGTAAGCACTCACGACTTCTGTCACATTGCTGTTGGCGGTCTCGGTGGGTGACCACGTCTCCAGCGCCGTTCGCGTCTCCGGTCCGAGTGGTGTCCAGCCGTGTGCGCGCAGCGCACGAGCCGATGAAGTACTTGGGGAGGTCGCCGACGAAGACGTGTTGTCCACATCCGTTCGACGCGTCGCGTCCGCTTGGCGCAGCCGCTCGACATGCGCGTTAGAGAGGTAGAGCTTCTGCTGCGGGTACATATCGTAATTGGATGCCGTGCGAATGACGGCGATGGCGCGGTCTGGCGCACGCGTCGCGACGCTCTGAAGAAAGCCGAATGCCTCCATCGCCTGGACGCACACGACTTCGTCTGCCGTGTACACGCGTCGTGGACGGCGCTGCTGCGTGGCTAGCTGCGTGAGCACGTCCGCGGTGTGTTCGCGGCACAAGTAGTCCCGCTCAGCACCCACAAAAATCGCATTCATGGTGGACTCTGCGCACTGCACGAAGCTCGGCGTGAGAGTCGCGGCCATATCACCCACCGCGCGACGCGCGCGTTCACGCCGATCATCCTCGCTTCCGGATTCAGCGGCCGGTAACGTGGAAGACGCGTCGTCTTCCGCAGGTACAGCCGCGTCGTTCGCATACCAGAACTGCCGCATGCCCTCGCGCACCGCCTCCGGCACGGGTGGGAACGCCTTGCCGGCCGATGCCGCGACGATTTCGCGTGCCAGCGTGTTGTCCATCATGTAGTGGTTGATCGTCGCACGCGCGAAGCCAAAGCAGTGAGGACGACTGCACTGGCTGGCTTCCGCCGTCTCCGTACAGTACGCGCTCTCTTGCAGGAAGGCACTTGATGTCACGCAGATACTCCCGATCGCGAGCGGCTGCGCGTGCGGCGCGGACCGTGAAGAAGCCGAGGACGCTGTGGTGGGGACCATACGTGGTGAGCAGCCATCCGCATCGAGCTGCATCTCCGACTCAAACAGTTCAAAGTTGGCGTGTCGGAGAAGCGGTGGTGCGACTGTGCGGGGCTCGGCAGCGCGTGTGGCGGCGACGTGAGCAGCGTACTCGGCTGGCGTTAGTGGGGGCCGCGGTTCGGTCGCAGCGCGCGTGTCTGCGCTTGTTGTTTCCTGCGGTGCGCTCGGGGCGTCGCGCGCGGCTTCAAGAGCCTTGAGCGCGGCTTCCTCGTGGCGGAAGACGCTTGTGTTGGTCGGGTCCCAGCCGCCCACCATCGGTGAGAAACCCGCCGTACCAATCCAAATAAATTTTGTCAAGACAACATTTGGCGTCGCGTTTTCCCACGTCATCACACGGCGCGTGCACAACGCGGCGCTCACGTACCCGATACCCGTCGTGACCACGAGCGCCGGTGTACGCGTGATGCCGTCCGCATGGCGAATAAAACCGCGATAGGCGCTCTGGCAAGGCGACAGCGGAAGGGCTTCACGCTCCTCCAGAGCCTTCTGCAGGAAGCCGAGCTCGTGTGCGCCGGAGTAGTCGCCGCTATCTGCGCAGAGAAAGGCGGTGATTGGCTCTCTCGCGGCGTCGGCGTTGGCTGCTGCGGATGAAGAGACGACGGCTGCCTCCACAAAGAAGACGACCACGAGCAGCACCACCACGAGCGTGAGCAGCACAACACGCGCAGGCGACATTGAAGACACCAAAAAGTACTTGAATTAATGAAAAAGAAACAAAGAGGAACAGCAGTCACGAGAGCAGTAACAAACAACAACCAACAAGGTGGGAACAACAACAAGCCTTACCCACACACACACACACACACAAAAAAAAAAAAAAAGAACTAGTCGAACAACGCGCTTTTGATCAGTGATCACGCACGAGAGGATGCGTGAGCGAATGAGGACGCATGTGTGAGAGTGTATGCATGCACAGTGTAGTAGCGAGATGGTGTTTGACGTTTTTTTTTGTTTTTGGGTCCTGTTCTTTCTGTTCTGTTCTCTTTTTTTGTCCTTCTCAGCTGTCACGCCAACGTGTTCGGTCGCGATCGACCACCAAAGCGCGCACCAGGCAGGACCTGAGAAGACCACGCGCGGGAAGCGAGCAGTGATTTTTTTTTTTTTTGGGGTGGGGGGGGGGGGGGTGAGGTGCCGCACGGAACACAATACCCAGCCACCAAAATTTATCCCACTTTTTTTTTGTTCTTGTGGATCCCCACACGACAAAAGAACAGCAAAGAGCACGCTGCGGGCGACGCAGACCCCCCTTTTTTTTCGCGAGTCGTAGATCGTCCCTGCTACTTTTTTTGTTTTGTTTTGTTTTTGTTCACGCTCGCTCCTCCGGTTGGCAATCGCTCTGCTGCGGACGTTTAGCGAGCCAGTATACGCAACTTCTTCGGCTCCATGTCTGCGAATGCCGCCCACTCTCCTGGCAGCAGCACCAGTCGACCTTCATCGTCTACCGCACCTGTCTCCGCTTCCCCACCAATCAACGAGGATGACTTCGACGCGAGTGCGGCTTCCGACGTCGGTGCGGAAACGCGTGCTTTGATGGCCTCGTACACCTCCTCATACTGCTCACAGACACGTTGAAGAAGATCGCGTGCGAGACTTGTGCGATCAGCGTCGTCTGTGATGGCGTCCAGCAGAGGCACGGCCGGCATCCCGCCAGTCGCCGCCACGAGATTATAAAGGTCGAAAAGCTCCGCGAGCACCTCCTTCACAAGGCGATGCTCGAGGCGCTGCTGTTGCTGTGCCGTGGACTCCCCTGCGCCACTGCTCCTGCGCGCACTCACACGCTTTTCAGACAACCGGAGCATAAGAGCGGGTGGAAATGCGGAGGAGCTACCCCCGAACGAGCCTGCAGCACGTGCTGTGCTAGATGCAGGAGCCAACGATGTCGCCGCGAGAGAGGCCATGCTCGTTCGGGAAGACGCCGACCCACCACCACCACCACTACCCATGCCCACCCCATCGCCCGGCGACTCGGAAGAACTGCGCTGAAGACGCAGCAGGTTCAAAAAAGCGGCGAAATAGCTCTGCGCCGTGGACTCGGCGAGAAGCGCGATCAAGGTACTCCGCGCACGCTGCCACGACTTCTCCATGTCCGCCAGCTGTGCCGCCACACACGGCAGCACATAGCTGACGGAAGCCGACGCCGTCGCGGTTGCGGTTGTTGTCATCGCTGTCTGCACGGCGCTCAGCGATTGTCGCACCGATCTGTACGTATTCAGGCACATGATGGCCTTACACGCGTCGTCGAGTGCATGTACAAGGGGCGCGTAGATGTCCCCATCACGCAGCGTCGCCAGATCCTGCGGTAGGCGTCGATCGCGTGTACCAAGAGCACTGTCCGTGGTCTCATCCCCCTCGAAAGCGGCGGCGGCGTCTTCGTCTGCGAAGAGGAATCGGGTAAAGTGTGAGAGCGCGTGTGCGAGAAAAAGTGCCTGACGTGACGCCTCTTCTACGCGCGCGCGTGTGCGTGCCGTGCGCTTCTCACCGGCTTCACCGTGTTCGTCACGTTCGCCTGCGTGCGCGGTGGTGACCTCCTCAACGGCTGCGAGCACCGTCTCCTGCTGGGCACGCTCCTGTACAAAGCCGGCGAGCGTGTCGATACAGAGCGAGACCTCCGGCGCGCAGGGTAGGATGAGCTCGCGCAGGGCGTGGTTAAGTTCAAAGGCGGAGCGTCGCGCGATCTGTTCGGCGTTGCCAGTATACGGTGTCCCGTCCTCTCCAGCACCCACGGCGGCGTTGGCGCCGAGGTCACCGTGGGCACTGTTCGCGTCGTCGTGCGCGAGAAGATAATCGAGCACGAAGCGGGTCTTGTGCCGAGGAGGAGACGAACGTGCGGTGTGATCGCTGTCAGCTGTCGCAGCCGCTGCTGTCGTCGACGCTGTCATCGCCTGGTCTGTCTTGGCGGAGGTCCCTGCTGCTGCAGCCGCTGCCGATCCCTCCGGCGCACCCTCCATCGCGAGCGCGCTCGACGCACGTGCGAGGCGGTGCAGCACGAGCTGCCTTCCCACCATCGCCGACACACTGTCGAGCCAGTGGGCGACGAGAAGAGCTGTCGTTTGTGAAAGCACGCCCCCAACCGCGTCCTTGGCTGTGACGCCGATGTACACTGTGAGCTCCGCGTCCGCCCCGAGAAGCGGTGCGAACACCGCCAAGCTGTAGTACTCGAGGAGCTGAAGGAGTGCGAAGGCCGTCTGTGCGGTCCGCAGGACAATGTCGAGGAGACCAGACGCTGTCGCGATTTGCTGCTCGCGCGTGTGCACGGCCGCGTACGGGACAAGGCGAGGATTCCTCTGCAGAGCGGCGCTGTTCATATCCCACTGTGGACCGTTGCCGAGACGACCACCTGGAGACGCGCCGTCAGCGGCGCCGGAGCCACCTCCGCGTTGGTGTTGAGGCTGCATCGAATCGCCCGTTGCAAGAAAAAGGAGACGTGTCAGACGTCCCGTCAGACCACGCGGCCCTCGACCCGCCGCTTTGTCCAGTGTCTGGTAGCCTACGCCGTCTTTTGACACCACCGACGGTGACGCGGCGCCGGTCGTGTGCGTAGACGGCGTACCAGTCACGCTCTGCACTGACGACCGCGTTGCCGAGGCGAGGTACGGCGAGGCGGTGGTTGTGGTGCGCGACAGTTTCAAGAGCGCGGCTTCAAGCGCCGAGGCGATCTGCTTGTGGACACCGCTGAACACGGTGCCGAGCAGGGTGGACTCCGTTAACCTTGTCGACGCCGTCGTCGTCGCGCTGCTCTGCTCGCCAGCGAGCCACACACGGTGCATAAAACCTTTCTCGACGACCATGATTTGATGCAGCCACGCAAAGACGGTGCTGAAGAAAAACAGCGGGTCATCTAGCTCGGCCTCTAGTGGACGCGCGTTGGGTGCCGCGGCGGCGGGGACACCACCGCTGTGGCTCTCACCTCTATGCGTTCCACTCTGCGTATTCGTACGCCCTCCTGTCGCGAGGAGATGGTGGTACTGCCGCAGCACAGACGCACGCCGAAGCCGCGCCACCTCTGACATCACCTCCTCCCACTGCGGCACATCCTCTTGTCGAAGGAGGTTCACGCATCGGAGTAAGAAGACGGATATGTCTGGCTCGTCGCTGTTCACACTGTGTGCGCCGTGCGCGGCGACCATCTGCCGCGACGACGCCGATGAAGCCGACGCGCCCGTCGCAGTCCCTTGCGAAGAGGCCGCCCACACCGCGGGTGCCGAGGAGGCGTCTGCGGTCGACAAGGCCGTGTTGACGTAGCGCGCGATACGCACGGTAGCGTGCGTTATTGCCGTGTAGGTGGACTCCATCACCGCCATCGCCGCGGCGTTCGCTGTGTGCGGCGCACTCTCCGCGACCGACGTCTCACGCGGACGACCGTTGGCGACGTGGAGGGGAGCCGCCTGAGGACGCGCGGACAGCAGCAAGCGACTTTTGCGATGCACGTCGCGCGCACGATCGAGCACATCCAGGTACGCGGGCGTGATGGGATCTTTCTCGAGTACACGCTGTTCCTCTGCCCCGAAGGAAAACTTGTGTTTAAACTCCCGCACGGCTTCATCGCGCTGCTGTATAAGCTGCAGCTCAGTCTGTAAGGTCGTGAGCTGTAGAACAAGCTTCTCCGTCTGTGAGGCCTGCGAGCTGACCGCGCGCGAGAGTGTGGTGGCGTGTTGGTGAACCTGCTGCACACTCGCAGACGCCGACTTGAACGCGTCATAGAGGTGGGCGAACTGGTCAAGGTACTCCTTGTGGATGGACGTCGCGCGTGTTTCGAGGACGCTACGCAGGGCCTGTGGTGTGGGTGGTACCGGCCCCGACGACGTCGGTGCGGCAGTGATGGATGCCGTGTTGGCGGCCGCGGTGCGCCGCCCCACTGTTCCGGGCCCAAGCGTCGCGACAGCCGTGGCCGCGCTCTTGGCGCCATTGTCCCTCGATACCTCCGTACCTGTCGCCGCTGCCGGTGACGCCAACGTGGCGGTGGCGGGCGTGGAGGCATCGGTGTCGTCGCCAAGTGCGGCAGGCGTGAGCACCTCCAGGTAGTGAACCAACCCCTTCAATTCTTGGTTCACCGGCACATCCAGCAGCTCCCGAACGCGACGCTGCAAGACGAGAACCTTGCTACTCGCGGTCGTGGTGGTGGTCGCATTCGTGTGCACCTGTGCTGTCGGCTCGGCAGCGGCTGTCTGTGTCGCCGGCAGAGTGGTACCGGGCGTGTACGCTGGCGTGACGACGGACGTGGCGGCTCCAACCGCTTCACTGGCTCCCGCGCCATCGGGTCTATGGGACAGGGTGTGTGCTGGACGCGCGATGGTCGGAGCGAAGCCGATCGCCGGACCGCGACCCGCGGCTGCGTACGGATTTTGACTCATTCGCGTGTCCAACGAACACAACAACAACAACTACAACGATGGGGAAAAAAAAGAAGAAAAGATCAATGGAGAGACTGAACAAGCCAAAGCCAAAAAGAACAGGTGTGCACCACCAAATCGTGTGTGTGTGTGTGTCGTGGAGATGAGCGATGAGAGGCGTACGAGTGATTTTATGTTGGTGTCAAGGGAGAAGACGCGCACATGGTAGGAGAGAGAAGAAGACGGACAAGAGGGTCAGATGCTGACGTCATGAAGAACGCGAAAGCGGAGCGGACTCTCAGCGTGTGTATGACGCACACTTCGCCCGAGTCATCACCGTACGCGAGATACCGCAGGACTGGCGCAGAACTCAATTGATCTGCCAGATGGATACTGACGTCATGAGAAATGCCGTTCTTCTTCTTTTTTTTCTTTTTCGTCTTCCTCTCTCCGGCGTGCATGGACAGCGCGTGCGTGAGTGCGTCAGAGCACACACACACACACACACACACAATGTCTTTTTTGGAGACTCGCAATACTATTTGGGCACTACTTTGTTTTTTCTTTATGTCCTCGTGAAGAGGAAGTGAGGATTATGGATAATGTTAAACCGATTAGGCGAACGCCTTTGTGTATACGTGCGCGAGTGAGTCCGCGCCTGATCGCTGAACTCTGTTCAATGGTAAGAAGGCGAGAGCGAACAACTTTGCCCGAAAAAAAAAACAAAAAGAGAGAGGAAGTCACACACACACACACTCTCTCTCTTACACACACGCCGACCAACGTGTTTCCTTCGCTCGCCGTCCCCCTCTGTCGTTGATTGTATACTTTTTATTGGAAGAGGTCCAATCGGAACGCGTCTGTTGCACCGAGGAGTGTCGCGCCGCGCGAGCGACCGGACAGATCACACGCACGCGCACGCGCTACACGCAGTCCGCGAGGAGGGACAAACACATGCTGGAACGCTCGTCCCTGGACGCGGCTGTCCACCAGGAAGTGCGCGACGAACCCACCCGCGTCGTCATCCCCCAGTCGACCGCGCATGGCCTGCATGGCGCCCATCGACGCCTCCGTCGCGACGGCGCCGTCACCTACCACAGACGACGTCTCTGAAGAGGAGGCGGTGAGGGCCTGCTCGTTGTCGCGTACCTCGCCGTCACGCTCAGGCGGTGGTACGGACCCCGCCGGCTTGCCGGTGAGCGCGTCTTCCGCTACTTCGAGTGGCATCGGATGGCCCTTCTCCAGCAAAATGTTGAAAGATGTCGTACCGAGAGGCACGGGCTTACCAATAATAATACACTCGGACACAGACAGCTGCGTATCGGCGCGCTGCATGACGGCGGCGTTGTAGAGATGGTCGGTGGTGCGCTCAAAGGAGGCCATGGTGAGTACGTTGCTGTTCATTTTATGGATACCGTACCGAGTGATGCCCAGCACCACACCGCGGTTCGTCATGAGGTCGGCGAGAAGATAAATGTGACGAATGTCAATGCTCAGCGAGTACGCCTTGAGGATACTGCCGATCTCGTTCACAATCACCTGCCGCGCGGCCTCGATGCCCAGCGTTTTTTCGACGACGGCGACGTGGTTGCAGATGGTGCGGGTGCCGTCCACGTGCGGGAGCGCCATCACCGCGCGCAGGTCGGTACCCTCGGCGATCAGCTCACCACCATCCTTGCTCAACATGACACGCTTGATGCCTGCGATGCCGCCCACGTTCAGCTCGGGCAACGTGGCCATGAGAAAACGGGCGTCGAAGTGTACCGGTACGGCGTCGTGCGCGTACGGGCGAACAATCAAGGAATCGAGACTCACCACCTCGAGCGAGGTCTCGCGGACGTGCCGCAGTGGGGACATGGGCTTCAGTGCCGCTTGTAGAATGCGTGAGCGCACTTCGATGGCGTCAAGTGGGAGCAGCAGCTTGTGGATGAGTGGCATGTTCAGGAAGAGCTGGATGTAGTAGCCATCCGCGTTCATCACCTCCACCATATCCAGCAGAATTTCCTTGAGCAACACGCGCTCGACAAGGCCCTTGACGGTCCGCGCCGTGTGCAGCTGCGCCCTCCTCTGCGCGTCCTCCTTTCCTTTTCCTTCGCCGCACGTCGTCGCCATCGCCTCCGGTGACAAGAGGATCGGCGCCGTGATGACTGGTGTGGCGATATTGACGTTGGCATTGATAATTTCCACAAGACGCGGCACACCCTGCGTGATGCTCATGCTCGCGACGCCGGCGAAGTGAAAAGTACGCAGCGTCATCTGAGTGCTTGGCTCACCGATCGATTGGGCGGCGATGGAGCCGCACGGCGTGCCCGCTTCACAGATCTTACGCATGTACTTGAGAGCGCAGCGCTGCAGGAAGTGAAACAGCATCGCCACGGTCAGTGGGAGTAATTCTGTCTGGAGGGCTTCCCGCGCATGTGTACGGTCCGAGCTCGTATCGTCGAGATCGGGCATCGCGTCTTCTTCATTTGCTGCCGTGGTGTGGGTGCGAGACCGCGACGGACTTTGGCGTTTACTCGTCGATGCGGCGCCCCTCTTCTTCGCGGCGCTCTTATTGCTGTGCGTCGCGTCGTGCTCCTCGTTGTCCACCTCGGCCGCGTGCGGTGACGCTGCCGGGCTGTCCAGCGCGCGGAGGAGCGTGTTTAGCGCGGTGCGCATGTCTGTCGCCTTCAGGTGCAGCAGCGCACGCAGTTGGTCTTGCTCACGAATTTTGAGCTGAACAAAGTCGACCACGGTGGCGATGAATTTGGGGCTGACACGGGCACGGAAGCGGCGAAACATGTCGCGTTCACGCTGACGCTGGCGACCGGCGCCGGATGTCTGGTACTTCATCATCTCCTCCTCGATCCTCGCCAAGCGCGCGTCCGCGTCGTTCGCACTATCCGACGCGGAAGCGGAAGACGGGGCGGTGTTGCACGCCAACACGGCTGCCACAACACTCTCCTTGTCTTCCAGATCCTCGAGAGACTCGCAGAGCGTGAGAATCTGTTCTTCTTGTTCGTCGATCGCGCTGTGCGTACTCGCGCTGTGGGCGTGCGTCTTGCTTTTCTTCGCGTGCTCGCCTTGTGTGTCGGCAGCGTCTGCCAGTGCGGTCGCGCGCGCGTGCCCCAAACAGGCGCGGACAAAGACGGCCACGTCACGCGCGCTGAGCGATTGGACGCGCCAGTGCACAAAGTCCTCGTCGGTCATCGAATACGCCGACAGGGAGAGCCCCACAGTCGGCGCGCGCTTGCCGCGACTCGCTTTCGTCGCCGTGTGCGCGGTGGCGGCTGCGATCGCATCGCGGGCAGCGCGTTGCCGCTGGGTGAGACGTGCGTATGCCGCGCGCGCGGCGAGCCATTCCTGCGCTAGGTTCAGCGGTGTGCCGTTCGTCCCTTCCATCGTCCACGGATCGAGCCCGTCCTCGCCGTAGCGCAGCTGCACGAGCGTGCCGTGTGCGTTGCGGACAGTGCCGTCGTACTGCACGCTCAAATTCTCCATGGCCTTGCTCAGACGACGGTAAATATAGCCCGTTTCGGCAGTCTTGACCGCCGTATCCACCAGACCTTCTCGGCCGGCCATCGTATGAAAAAAAAACTCAGTCGGTGACAGACCGGAGTAGAACGAGCTCGCGACGAAACCGCGTGCGGCTGGGTCTTCTGCGAAACGCCAAAAGTGTGGCAGCGATCGATCGAGAAATGAGTTGACGATGCGCTTACCACTGACCGTCTGCTGACCGACACACGCCATCATCTGCGCGGTGTTCAACTCGGAGCCTTTGCTGCCCGAGTTGACCATGATCAACGGGGCGTTAGAGTTTGGGTCGAGGGTCTGCACTGCGGCAGAACCACACTGGTCACGCACCTTGGAGAGCTCCGCGTTCAGCTTGGCTTCCAGTGACTGCTTAATCGTCAGACCAGGAAGCGGGACGAGGCGGCCAAGGCGGGCTTCCTCGATGAGCGCGTCACAGGTGGCGAAGCTGTCTTTAAGGACCTCGGCCTTGCGTGCGTTCAGCGCCGCGGTCGGGGCGACGTCGCCGAGCCCGAGCGAGAAGCCGTAGTTCTGCAGATACCGCGACGTAAAGCGAGCGATACGAGACATCACGGTAGCCGTCGCCTCGGACCCCGCCAAGGCATGAAGGCGCGCGAAGAGGCCGTCCTTGGAGCCACCACCAAGCAGCTTCTTGTCCAAACGACCGGCGATGAAGACGGAGTCGAGAAACGTCACGAAACCTTCGCGCGCGTCGAGCTCGCGATCGCGTCCGCCGTACAGTTTCGCCTTCGCCTCAAATGTCAAGAGCACAGGGTCTTTCGACGAGGGTCGCAGAATGAGCTCGAAGAGTTGCTTACCTGTCCATTTTTCAACAGGCTTCAGCAGGGCGGGGATCGGCAACTCATACGTTACGGTATCCCCGAGCCAATGCGAGACCATCCAGGTCATGCTCGCGCGGTCGAAGAAGACATCGCGCGAGGTCAGCAGGTACGCGGCGGTGAGGAAATCCTGGATGCAGGCGATGATCGGCTCGCCGTTCTTCGCGGTGATGATGTTCTTGGCCGTACACATCAGCTCCTGCGCCTCCGCACGCGCCTCTTCCGTCTGTACCAAATGCACGTTCATTTCATCACCGTCGAAGTCCGCGTTGTACGGCGAGCAGCAGCACTCGTTGAACCGAAACGTCTTGAACGGTAGCACACGTGCGCGGTGCGCCATCATGGAGATACGATGCAGTGATGGTTGACGATTGAACAGGATCATGTCCCCGTTCAGCACGTGGCGCTCGACAATGTCGCCAACGGACAGACGCGCGGCGAGGAGCTCCCGATCACGCGCGCTGTGTAGTGATTTGCGCGACGCCTCCTTGGCGAGAAAAACGGTGATGGCGCCCGGGTGGACGTTCGGGCCGTTTCGCACGAGGCGACGCATCAAGGCGAGGTTGTGCGCGAAGACGCGCTGCGGGTACGTCAGGATGCGTGCGACGTGCAGAGGCACCGCAAGCTCGTCGATGGCGAGGTTCGGATCGGGAGAGATGACGGAGCGACCCGAAAAGTCGACACGCTTGCCACTGAGGTTGCCGCGGAACCGTCCGTGCTTACCTTTCATGCGCTGCGCGTACGACTTGACATCGACGCCGTTCGCGCGCATCAGCGGCGGGAAACCAGGCAGCGCGGCGTCGAGTAGCTTGGCGGTGCGCGTCTGCAGCATGTCCTGGCACTCCACGTACTTGGTCACGTCGTTGGTGGTGCCGTCGCGAAGGGAGTCGGAGGTGGCGAGGATATCGTTGAGCTGCGCGGTGATGTCGTCGTCGCGGGTCTGGTTGCCCGAGACACCGCGTGGACGCACGCACACCGGCGGCACGACAAGTGTGGTTTGCACTAGATTCACGGGGTGAGCTTGGCCGGCATCGAGGCCGAAGCCGAGCAGGGGGAGCTGCCAGGCCGGGATCGCCTCGAAGAGCTGGCGGACGCGGCTCGCGGACAAGACCTCCTGCACGTTCTGCGCGTGCGCCTGCACCTCCTTGTTGAGCTTCGAGGCCATGGACAGCTCCACATCCAGTTCAGCGGCGACGTCCTCATCGGCAAGCTCGCCGCGACGCAGATCGACGGCGTATTTTTCATGGATTAAGCGCATTGGCCGCACCTTGCGAACCGTGCCGTTGATCGCGCCGCACTGCCGACACACACGCGTTTTGTACGCGTCCACTTGAATTTGCTTTAAGAGGGCCTGCAGTTGCTGTGTCTCCATCGTCGTCATTGCCGCTGCCGCCGTGGTCGTCGTGTCTAGCGCGGCTAGCGTCTCCATCGCGCGTGCAGACGACGGTGACGACGTCTTCATGTTCACCGCACGCGCTTTCGCTTGCCGTGCCTTATTTTGTGTCACCTGGCCAGCTTTTCGAAAGCCCGCGCCACGCAGACGATGTAAGTAAAACACCATCTCCTCCTCCGAGAGCATCACGTGCGAGCACCGCTTGCAGATGGAGCGACAGAGACGCAGGGTGGTGGTGAAGTATCCGAGATGAAAGACAGGCGACTCGAGTTGTATGTGACCAGGGTGTCCGACACAGTCGGTGCTGCGCAGCCCGCACGTCGCACAGAGTGAAATACGATCGCAGACGCCAAGTCGCGGATCGTTGACAGTGAACTGACTCACGTGAGGATCGAGAACGCGGCGACACGGCAGCACAGAAAGGCGGCGAATGTCTTCCTCGCCAAGCACACTGTACTGGATGCCCGTAATATCCGATGGCCGACCGTCGCGCGGCTGCTGAGGAAAGAGTGCGGGCAAGGTCATACCGCCACCACGACTGCTCGATACGATGAGCGCGTTGGTGGTGGTGGTGGCGGACGGGCTCGGCGACGCGGCTTTTTGATTTTCTGCGTGCGCGCCACCCGCTGCGGCTGTCGTTGTCTTTGTCGGCTCACAGTGTGTTTGTTTCACAACAGTGACCTCACTGTCGTCATCTTCGCGCTCACGTTTCATGTTTACTCTCTCTCTCTTTTTTTTTTTAAACGTGTTCTCGTCCGCTCACGCGCGTGTGACTGTGTGCCTACTCACGTGTACGTCTGTGTGCACTTCACTTGGTTTCTTCTCCTTCTTCGTGAGAACACAAAAACAACAACAAAAAAAGAATCCAAGGACAGAGGCGCGATCTTCACTCGATGCCGAGGATGAGCGTGTGCGAGGCCCAACTCGGTTCAGGCCAAAACAAACAGCACCGAGTGTCACCTACACGCCGCGGAGAGGATTAACGCGTTTCGAAATGGCAAACAAAGATCCTAAAAAGAAAAAAAAAAACACACACAAGTGAAAACAAAACCAAGAAGACAGAACAACGCGCTTCTTATGTTTTCTCCCTTTTTTTTTTGAGCAGAAGACGATGTGCATGAGGGGCGGAGACGGATGGTGTTCTCATGAGGATGGCAGCAGGAACTCGTAAACTTTTTCCCGTTGTTCATCTGACTGCGTCCATGTGCGCGTGTGGGGCCCCCTGCACCATTCGGAGCGGAGTTGACTCCTTCACTGGTTCAATCTTCTCTTCCGTTCTTCACGAGGTAAGCCTTCCGCTGGCGATGCCTCCCCCGTCTCCCTCACAGCTGCAAGAGATGGAACGGCCGGTAGGTCGAAGAAGATAATAAACAGAGAGAAATCTTGAATGCACTGAGCACTCCTTGTCAAACTTCTCCCACCTGTGCTTCTCTCTCCACTCAGCGTGCCTAGGCGACATCGCAGCGTCCTCGTTCGCAGAGAGAGAGATATGGTCACTATGGATGCATCCAAAGAAGTTTTGTTTTGTTGTGTTTTATTTGGCAGTGGATTTATTGACAACCTTTTTTAATGAGTGCATCAAAATCAGATGGAGAAGAGTACGCTACAACGATGGAGATTTAAGTCACAGCTTTTCCTTTTTTGTTTAAAAACAACAACAACAACAAAAAACACCTACACCCTGAATCGTATCGACGGCGATGGCGGTCGCGCTGCGCGAAAAAAAAATTTAAAAAATAAACGACCACGTGAAAAGAGTCGTACACGCAGCACGGAAGCGCGACCGATGCAGCAAGTTCACCCGTGCCCTGAACCACGTATTAATTTATTCGCAAAGAATTCCCTAGTGAGGCCACAAGAGTACCGAGGTGGGTGGAGAAAACGCGCCGTGTAGGCGAGACGGAAAAACAAAAACAAAAACCAAAAACAAAGAGGTGTTTCCATCACCCAAATGCAAAAGAGAGAGAGAAAACCGACAAGCGAGAGCTAAAGAGGAGCTGAGCGTCTGTGTGGGTGTGTGTCAACGTGCAGAGGCTCTTCATGTTTGGCTTTTTTCTTTTTTTCACACGCCGCGCCGCATCCCTCATTTTTCTCCGTAAATCCCCCTTTTGGTGTAGTTCATTTACTTAAGCGGCCTGAACATCCTTGGACTTCTCCTTTTTTCCCTTTTTTTCCTTCTTGTCAGACTTCTCCTTTTTGTCAGACTTCTCCTTCTTGTCAGACTTCTCCTTTTCGCCCTCGTCGGCCTTCGCCGCATCCTCGTCGTCCTTAGGCTTCTCGATGCCGAACCATTCAACCAGAGGCAGCGCCTTCGCCTTCATCGCCGTGATGGCAGGGTCGGCGGACTTCTTCGAGCTCTGATCGAACACCCAGGTGGCGATGCTCGTGGCCTTGAGCACACCATCAAGGAACAACACAAACAGCAACATACACATCTTTGTCGATTTATCCTTGAGGCCACTGTGCAGCAGCACCAAATTCGCCAGCTCACGGAGAAGCTGCTTTTGGATTCGCGCTTCGCGCTCGAGAAGCGAGGTGCGGGTGGCCTCGTCCATGTTCGTGCTGACAGAGCTGCGGTGGAGCTCGGGGATAGTGCAGAGGCTGCTCAGGAGCGGCGCGTACAGGCGGGTGCGGGTGATGACCTCGTCGCCTTCGGCCTCATCGCAACTGAAGAAGATACCGCCCATCACAAGCGGGGCGGCGCGGTCCTCGCCGATGTTGTGCTCGCGAATTATGTGCACGGCGCGCTGGGCGATGTCATCGAGTGTGGAGGACGGCTCGTTCATGAGCTTCGCCAGCTCGATACGAGGATCGCTGCGGTTGTCGACCAGGTCCGATTCGACAAGCTCGGCTTTGGTAGCGGCGGTTGGCGCCGCTGCCGCCGGAGTGGGAGCGGACGCTTCTGCCCCCCCCTCACCAGCCTCATCGGCCGCGGATTTACTCGTCTTCACCGCGGCGCCCTTCGACGCCTTGAGGAGTTCAGGGTTTTTGGTGTAAATCCGATACATGAACGCGAGCACTGGATGCTCGTCGATCAGGGCGCGGCTACCACACGCGCCACACGCCAGACGCAGCTCCTTGCAACCGCTCCCGATCTCGACCGCCGTCTCAGGGTTGCGGCACTTCTTACATAGGACGAAACGCTTGATAAACTCATACAGACGGTCTTGCATGCGATCCACGGAGTGGCTACCCATGACCAAAAACTTGTCATCCTTGGACAAGACGGTGCGCTGGGCACCGAGCTCGCGCTGATAGAATTTCATCAGCAACTCCTCGGGGCGGTTGATGGCGACGCAGATGTCGTGGATGTTGGGGATGACCGTCTTAATACCATTGCCACTGCCCTCCACCTTCACTTGGACCGCAGGCATCATGTAGCGGTAGTACGCATCACCCTTCTTTTCGGGGTCGATTGGGACCATAACAGGAGTCGCCATGGTTGGAGAAGGAAAAATGTGTGTTTACTTGGATGAGAGCCAAAATGAAGTGGCGAACAAGCAAAAAAAAAAAAAAAGATGATGATCAAGAAGAACAAGAGGAATAGGAAGAGGTGAGGCTCTCTTTACGCTGGTTCTGAGCTTGCTAGAGTTGGCTGTCGTGTTGTGATTTTCGATTGTTGTGTGATGGAAGAAAAAAAAAAAAAAAGGAGAAGAAGGAGAAACGCGGAGTAAGAGAAAGAGGAGATGGCGTTGCCGTGAATGCGAGTAAATGTGCGGTTGTACTTGATCGACTTGAATGGTCCTCGTGAGACGTGTCTGGCAGATGCGTGACGTCATTTTTCTCTTTTCCGTAAGTGCAACACTCACATATCTACAAACGCTCTTCTCAGCTCTTTGATGAGACGAAAACGCCGAGCTCAGGTCGAGAGTGAGGGCACCTATCCACCCACACACGCGCGCTCCGATGCAATGAGAGGAACAACCAGGAGTGCTCGAGTAAGAACTTCGAAAGATGAGAGCGGAGTAAACACACAAAGGAAAAAAAAAAATGTCCAAAAGACAAGTTCAAAATGGGGGAAAAGAGAGAGAGAGAGAAGGGACATTACAGAATCAATAACGAGAAAAATGAGTGATACGTGCGTATGTACCGCTTCGCACGCCATTTCGCCATTTTTTTTTTTCTTGTTTCGTGCGTCTTGATGTGTTCTTTGGCAAAAAAGGAACGCATCGACAGCACTATCCAAAAGGCGAAATGTTGTTGTTGTTGTTGTTGTTGTGTGTGAACAAGTCATCCGTCAAAATACACTCCCATACCCTGTCTGTGCGGTATCCAGGCGTGCAATGAGCTGTTCCACAGTGTCGCATTCGACACACAGCTGCTCCAAACGTGCCGGATTGATTTTTAGCGGCGCGCGCCACGAAGGCTGGGAGTGTGAGGTGGGCGACGCGGTCGAGGTCAAAGAAGATGGCGTGTGCATTCCGTTCACTGGCGGCTTCAGCCTGTCCGATGTGTGCACACGCTTCTGCTCATACTCTTCCATCAGTCGTTGCAAGCGCACGCGCGCGCGGGTCGCTGGCGACGACGTCTCGCGTGCATCGTCTTCTTGTTGGTCGTGCGCCGGGCGCGACAAGTGATCGGCAAAGTAGTACTCGATCATCTCCAGCGCGTTCTCCTTGTCGAGATCCTCCATGTTGATCTTCATGTCAATCACACCTGGCTGCAGCAAACGAGCATCGAGCTTTTCGGGGTGGTTGGTTGTGAGCACGGTGATGCGCGATGGTGCCACCGTGACGCCGTTGAGAACGCGTAGGATGCCGTCCACACTCAAGCGATCGCGCTCGAGTTGGATGAAGACGGCTTGAAAGAGTTTCTCCATGCGCATGCGCTTCTTCTCCGCGACCACGGCAGGGTCTTCCTCTTCCTCGTCGTCACTGCCTTCGCCGTCGCTGTCGGCGCCACCGAGAGGCCCCATACCACTGTCGTTGCTGCCGTCCTTGAGATCACCATCGTCGCTTTTGCCGTCCTTTTTCTTCTTTTTCTTGTCCTTTGCCGACGCAGCGCCGTCTTTCCCAACCGCGTCGGCGTCGGCGTCTTCATCGTCACTCGGGTGAAGTGGTGTGAGACCCATTTGCTGAAGCCGCAACGCTGCACGTGTCTCGGCGTCCGTCTCTGCGCCGCTCACATCACTCCAATCCACCGCGTCGACATCTTCCAGAAGGTAAATCATTTCACTGGGCCGCAGCACGACCTTTTTCGCGACTTCCTCAGAGTAGTAGTCGATCTCCCACGACTCGATATCATCCATCTCGTCTGAGTCCAGAGTGCATCTGGTTGAGGTCTCGCCAACGCACGTCGCCTCGCGCTCAGACATCCAATCCTGCAGCGCTCCGCTTGTGTGTATGGTCGTCAGCGGGATGACCAGAATATGCCGCGTCATGTACTGCGCCATCGCCTTGACGAGCGAGGTCTTGCCGGTCCCAGGAGGCCCGTACAAAAGGATCGTGAGCTTGTTCGCCACACCGGGTACGCCGAATTTCCCCGTTCGATGCCTAAAATCATCGAGCAGCCGCATGACGCGCGCTTTTTGAGGGAAAAAAAGTGTCCTGAAGGTCTTGCTTCCACGCTCGGGCAACGCGTAGCGGCGGACCGCGAGTAATCGACCATTGTATGGTGGTGCAGCGAGACTGTTGACCCCATTCGAACAGTCGTCGTCGTCACCATCATCGTCGCTCCCCTGCTGCATGCGGACCTGTACGGCGGCTTCTAGTTCGCCCGCGTACGGGTACATGAGGAAGTGCGGTTCGCGTGCGACACTGCGTTGTAGTTCGCCCTGATACCATGAGACGGCCCGGAAGAGAAATTGGTCGATGCGGCACTGCGGGGCGCGAAGGTGGGCCTCGCGTAACTCCGTCAAGGAGAGTCCCGTTGCCGCGGACATCTCTGCCAAAGCCGCCGCGCTCGGCATCGCCGCGCCGGACGCCTGGGCGGCCGTGGCTGATGACGGCGACGACGACGACGACAGCGTCGAGGACTGCTTGGCTGCCTTGTCCAGGTACGTATCAAGGGCGGTCAGCGCATCCTCAATCTGCGCGGCGTCCCATCCGCGCTCGACCGCATGCTCGTTCAGATGACGACGCGCGCACTCCCGTTGCCATTGTCTGTGCGCAGCCAAAAAACGCGTCTCCTCCGAGCGATTTTGAAACGCGCGCGACGTCAACACAAGCTGCCGCGGCAGCCAGTCTTGCTCTGCGAGCATGCGGTCCTGCTCATCCATCCCAATCTCGTCGTCGCTGTTCGCCTGCTCCGATTCCTCGTCGGTGTCTTCATTGTCACCTTGATCGAAGTCCGCGCTGAAAGGCCCCTTCCGCGCCGCGGTGCACAGACGAGAGAGTAATCCGGGTGGGTGCGCCGAGGCCTCGCCGTCTCGCTCGACCGCCGTCGTGTGCGTCTCCGCCGACTGCGCCCGCCGGGCTGGCGTCTCCAGTGGGTCGCGCATGCGTAGTCGCATCCCTCGCAGCATGTCAGTGAAGAGAAAAAACTCACGCGCATCGTCGTCGAGAACGTCACCGGCCAGCATCACCGCACTTCGCTGCCGCGCCGCGCGCTCGATGGCGCCGACCTGAGCGCGAAGGCACTGCTGGTTGACGCGATCGATTTCTTGTACGCTGATACTGCGTGGCTTCATGAGGGGCCCGCCGAGAAGCGTGTTCTCGTTCTCCGCACCGCCGGCCGCGGAGAGGAAGTGGCGTTGCCGTAACCGCGTCATGAGACGGCGTTGTTGCCTTCGTTCGTGCTTCGCCACGCGCCAGGCGCGCGTGAGTGGTACTATTCTGAGGAACAGCCCGGGCTCCACCTCGAGAGCGACATCGCTGGCGGGTGCGATGGAAATTTCGTATTCCTTCGCAAGGAGCTCCGCGAGCTGACTACCCGCGCCGTCACCGTCCCCACTGCGAGTAGGTGCACTCGCGGCGGTGTGCTTCCGTGTCTGCGCGCGTGGCTTCGGCGTGAAACGGTAAGCCGCGTAGCGCAACGACTCATACGACACGGTAAACGGGACCAGAGTGGGTGAGGTTGTGGACGAGCGATCTGCGTCGATGCCATCACTCGCTACACGGTCTTCATGTTGCTGTCGCGTACCGCCGTTCTTCGTGGTGGCGGCGATGTCATCCGTGCGTGTCTTTTCAACACCAGACGAGATACGCAAGAGATGGTTCACATAAAGCAAAATAATCTCGATCAGTTCATCGTTCAAAATCGGCGTCGTGATCCCCAGTTGCTGTGCATCCGTCTGCACGAGTCCAACTTCGCGGCGAAGAACGTATTGCATGAGCACGTAGTGGATGATGTTAGGGTAGTCGCGCGAGAAGAACTGGTAGAGATGTCGGGACACGTACGGGATGATCAGTGCGAGCAGCACGGTCGTGATAAAGGCGTTGTTGGAGTGGACAGCCGACAGCATCTCCATCGGTGCCTCCAGAAGCACGTCCATGTTTTCTCTCTTCTTTTCGACACGGGCGAGCGAAGGGAAGACAAGACACAAGTGTGTGTGCGTGTGTGCGTACAAGGAGATACTTTTACTTCCCTATGCCCCGTCAAAGTCGCACCTAGCCTCCAGCTCCTTTTCTGTTTTTGTTTTGTTTTGTTCTTCTCTGATCGTTTAGGGAGGAAGACGATTGGGTACTGACTGACACGTTCGATGAGACGAGGAGCCACATAAAGATATAATGAGGACGTGAAGAGGCCAATGGAGAGAGAGAGAGGGAGGATCAGACCAGGTGAGGCGCGATGCGGGAAGTCTACCCCCTCACTTGTGTGTGTGTGTGAGAGAGAGGGCTATCTACTGCGTGCGCACCGACTGGACCGCCCCTTCCCGTCCACACGCGTGCGTATCCGGGACCACATCTCTGACCTCCGAAGCTGAAGGTGTCCTATACACATGTCGACACAAAGCAGTGCCTGCTCGCGTTGATTGTGTGTGTCTTGCTTATTATTGACAAGTGCACAGTGTGTAGGCGAATCTACCCACCGCGAGGAGAGACAAACAAACAAACAAACAAACAAACAAACAGCACGGCGGGGGAAATGATGGAGGGAAATCGAAAGAGACGCGTGAAAGGGAAAACAGTAGTAGTCAACAAAAAACCTCCTGAGGATTACACAGGTGCGTCGCCAGCAGCAAACGCCCACCTGTCGATGTGAGGCGTACAAGACACAACAACAGCAGAGTGGAAGCAGGTGAGAGCGTCACGTGTTCAAAACTATCCGTTCGCCTGCTTCTTGCACCCCTCCCTCTCCTCCTGTTATCCCGCTCCCTATCACTCTGATGTTTGCCGACCGTGCTTTGCTTTTTTTTTTTTGTTTCGCTCACCAACCATACACATGCACTTTTTCTTTTTCTTCAACTTGTGCTTAACCTTTTGTTCTTGATGTGAGTGTGTGTGTGTGTGTGTGTGTGTGAATATCTGTGTGTTCATGATGTGCGGTCTCAGCTCTGACGGTCACGAATAGCGGGCACGAACACAGAGGCCACCAATAGCGGAAACACAGCCGTCACCTCGCTGTACATTTTCACCGCCTGACCGTCGATGCGAATCTTCCCCCACGAAATGGCCTCCTCTGGCCGCGCACCACCGTCGCTGCCGTCGAACTCCTGTCCGTTGTTCAAAAACACGGAGAGATCCGCGCCGTTACGCATTAAGTTCGCGTTGCAGATGTGATGCTTCACCACGCCACCACCACACACGATGATGCCCGTAAATTTACTCATCATGGCCATCTTGTTGATGTAGTACACATCACGCACAATGTCAAGTTTCAGCGTGCGCAGGGCGTCCGGCAAGGGCTCTCCGCTGGTTGCGGCGCGATGCGATGAGGAGGCGATAGTGTCGACGGTGGAGTCCATGGGGGCCGCGGCGTGGAGCTCGTGTTCGGCGCAGAGTCGATCCGCTTCCTCGAGGATGTACCGCATGATATCGCCATCGACAAAGGAAGGCGAGAAGATCGGCACCTCCTGACAGGCGGCCCAGTACACTACGGTGCTCTCCGCACGCGCGCAGGCCTCAGCTCTACAGCGCTGCCGTAACTCTTCCTGCTCGCCACACCCAGTCTCATCCATCTGTTCGATACCCTCTGCGCTGCGTCGTCGCGGGTTTCCGCCGTTCACATCCAACCCACGCTGCTCGCACAGCGACTCGAAGATCAGCGACGGCAACCACAGCCCCGCTAGGCACCAGACCTCGCTCGGTGTGATGGACCACACGCAGGTATCGTCGTACGCGTCTGGGATGGGCAGGGACTGCGCCGTGCGAAAAGCGAGCGCCTGGTGCTGCATGAGACGACGCACCAACTGACGCATGACCAGCGTGAAAAGCGACGGCGTCGGCGGTGTGGGCGAATCAGTGGTGGTGGTGGTGGGCGCGGCGCGTGTGTGTGACGAGCCCGACCGCGTCTGTCCTCCTTCACTATGCGTGTCGGCACCGCGAGGTCCGAGAGGCTGCGGCGCGCCTGTGGTCTGCATGCCGTACGCGATGTTCCCGAAACGACCACCATCCTCGTTGAGGTGAGCGGTGCGCGTCGACGCCGAGGCCCTGGTGGTGGTGGTGGCTGCCGTTGTCTCTCGCTCGATACCGACGCTGCCTTCACTGCTGTAGTGACCCAGCTCGTACGCCTCACACGCACGTCGAATATCGTGCTCCACACCACCTCCGCTCGTGACGATCGCCGAGAGAAAGCTCTTGTAGTCTGGAAGCGGTGGTGGTGGGAAGACGATTGCGTTTACGTCCGCACCGATCGCGGGCTCAAAGGCGCCGATTTCACGCTCGATCAATTTCTGTATGTGCGTCTTCTCGTGTGCGGCGGAGGTCGAGGCGTCGACGGCGAGACCGTGCGGTCGACGGGGTTCGACGCCCTCTTGAACAAGGAAGCGCAGCGCCTCGCGGCACCCGGTGCCCAGCAGATTGGCGGTCATGCCGCAGAACAGCGTCGGGTACACACGCGTGTGGGTCATCGGCCCCCCTTTCATGGGCTCCCGCGTACGTTGTTCGTCGTCGGCGGCGGTGGATGACGCCTCGGTGGGCGGCACCACATTGCCGTCCTCGTCGATCTCCACGAACGCCCCATCGCGGACCGCAAACACTTTGGACGGGTGCTGAGGCGTCACCATGCTACGCGCAAGACGGCAGGCGTCACCAAAGTGACTGGCCTGAAAACCCATCGCCGGGTAACACGCGAGCGTGTCGGCGAGCGTGTTGATGAAGGGACCTGACGGACCGCGGACGTGGGGCAGAGTCGCGTTCGCCTCGGCTGTCGCGCCGGCCGCACAGGACACGAACACGGCGGATTGAGCAAGCTGTGCCATGTCTGCGACTTCTATTTTTTCTTTTTCTTTTTTTTTTTCGATTTTTTTTTGTAGTAGCTTCCTCTCAATGCACAACAAGTGTCGATCGAGGAAAAAAAAAAAAAAGAAAAGAGGCACTAGTGAGCGTTCAACGCAGTCGAGGGATGAGAGCCCGCGATGGAGTGATATGAGTGGAGCGCGCCACTTAGGACGACTCGGCACAGAGAGAGAGAGAGAGCGTGAGATGGGCACACGGACACAACAAACGTCCAAGAAGAAATCAACAGAAGTCTAACAGTGAAGTAACGGTACATCTGAAGAGCTCATTTGTCTCTCACGTTGTTCTTCTTTTTTCTTTTGTGGCATGGTGGTAGGTCAGCGCGTGATTTAGCGCGAGAGCGCTGCACATACGCGTCTCAACCACTCAGAGGCGAATCGACACACATCGTGGTAGCAGGGCGAAGACATCGGTAAGCACGCACACTGAGGTCTGCTTCGATTGAGACCACCGACAGTCACCCCGTGATCGCACAGCGCATCCTGACCATTTAGCATCAGATTGACGCGTGGGAAAACAGGTCGTGATGCGATGACACTCACTATTTTCTTTATTTTTGATTTTGTTTTGTTTTGTGTGCTTTGTACGAAAAGCGAGCAGCGTCAGTGCTCAACAGGTAAGAGAGAAGAATGAAGAGAAAAGCCACGACGGCTTTCGGTATGTGGCATGGTACACGCACGGCGCGGATAGAGAGAGAGATGTGTATGATTCAAACCGTACCA
This sequence comes from Wallacemonas rigidus, assembly GCA_030849045.1. NCBI lineage: Eukaryota > Euglenozoa > Kinetoplastea > Trypanosomatida > Trypanosomatidae > Wallacemonas > Wallacemonas rigidus. Next base: position 121,492 of record JASAOL010000584.1, on the reverse strand, counting down.
CCGAGGGAAACACAAAGTAAAGATAAAAAAAAAAGGTGAGAGGCAGTCCTTCAACGTTCTTCAGAAGAGAATAAAATAGAAATGAGCCGATACGCGCTTTTCTTTTTCCCTCGTACACGTCGTGAGCCACACGAGGTTCGAGGACGAGGGAATAAGCGCGGAACTAACACCAACATCGTCAAGGACACACACCGCAGTTCACACAACGCGTCAGTGCCGTGCTCTGCGTGCCTCGCGATTTCTCTACACTCCGAGGTAGAGTGCGCTAATCAAAGAAAAAAAAAAAGAAGAAAAATCATGAGGAGTTGAGTGTGTGTGTGAGAGAGCGCGATCCCCGATTTGTATTACACCACGAAAACTCCGAGAGGACAAGAAAAAAAAAAAAAAGAGCGAAAAAGAAAAAAAAAGAAAAAAAAAGTGAAATACACAAAGATATGTATATGAACAAAAGCAAATCAAGAGAAAGCAAAAAGCAACCAAAAAAAAAAAAAATGCACTGGGTAGTTGGGTGTGTGAGAGAGAGGACGGGAATAATAAGCATGCAGAAAAGAGAAGGCAGAACAGTAAAAAGTAAGGAAGCTCTCAGCAACAAAAACAACCAACCAACAAGACCAGGGACGGGGAGAGAGAGAGAGAGGATATGCACTCGATCCGCACCACTCACGTCAGCCCCCTCCCCCTTGAGTGGGGGGGGGGGTAAGACTCTCCACACGCCACAGGTGGGGTAGACGGGTAAAGAGGAAAAAAAAAGAAATCAACGAGGAGCGGCGACAGACGACAAAGCTCGTGCTAATTGATCGAAGTGTTACATATATGTATATAAAGACATCACAAGTACAAAGAGCCATGCTCGCCCTTCGAGATATTAATCCGTGATGTGATTTAAAAGAGCGTTGCTTCCGCAGCCGTCTTCCCTTTCAGCACGATGACTTGATGATTTACTTGACGTCCTCTTTTTTTTTTTTTTGCTATTTCTCCCCTCCGGCGCAACAAAGTGAGCTCGCGAGTGTAATGCCACACATACACAAGGGAAAAAGCACCATTCAGCGAAGAACATGAGACGTCAAGAAAAAAAATATATATATTTATGATGCTCGAGCCAATACAAAAAATGGAAGGGCGATCGAATCGCTTGGGAGATACATCTTCGTTCTGTGCTTTTTAGGTTTCGATCATTTGTTTTCCTATTTACTGTTTGGTAAATCGTTTTTTTTTTTTTTTGGCAGTGAGTCCTTATTTCATATCCGCAGGCACTTTGATCCTCACACACGAGGTGTTCGTGTGCGCTGATGACATATCAAGGGGAGGCGAGAAGATATGTAAAAAAGAGGAAGGAGGACTTGAGAACGCACGAGAGGACAAAAACGATCTCGTTTCCTTTTTTGTTTGTACTCCCACGCGTGTGGGCCCAAAGAAATTTCTCTTTTTCGGCACCGGGAGGGCGAGCTCACGAAAAAACGAAAACAACAACAAAAACAAAACAAAACAAAAAAAAAAAAAGAAGTACGAAAAGTAATCAGAGAAACGAGCGATCAGTGACCAGCCAAGAGAGAGAGAAAAGATACTCGCCCCCAAAAGACAAGAAACAACGCAAACACGCTTCTTTGATCAAAGGGAAATAGAAAAAAAAAAATGACACGTGTGCGATCAGCCTGCCGTATGCGAGGGTTGGGGCGGACGAACATACAGCCTCAAGAAACGGGCGAATACCTCACCATGACATCAGCTCCTCCTCGTCCTGGAGAAGACGCGCGTCCTCGCTGGCCATGCCAGGCACCAGATAACGCAGCGGTACAGCCGACGATTTGGAAGCGTGTGCGGCGCTGGCAAAACTGTTCGCGTTGAGCGTCGTCTGACGAGAGAAGGCGAAACTATTCATGTCGCCGAAATCCAAGTCGCTAGGAACACTGTACAAGCTCTCACCGCGCGGCTGCTGCTGCATCAGCGGCGTCGTGGCGTCTTCGGCATCCGCACCGTGCGGCGCGACGGCGTAAAAACCAGTGTGGCTCTCGGAGAGGGGCGGATTCAAGGCGGCTCCTTGAAGCGTCCGCGCAGGAGTTGAGGCAACAGGCTCGGCCAACACGTTCTCCGCCTGAAGCGCGCGGATCGTGTGTTGGATCGGCGCCATCGTCGCGCGGATGTCGGACATGTCCGGCACGCCTGGGCGAGGTGTTTCCTTGTACAGCAAGGCGCGTGAGTGCACGAACTCCTTTGCGATTTCGGACTTCATCCATCCCACCATGAAGGTCGGCGTCCAGCCGTTCGGGTTCATACAAGAGACGTAGCGCGCCTTGGTGCTCTCGCCGACGATCTTGAACTCCCAGCCAAACATGACGTAACCACGGACGCACTTGCGACTGCCGCTGCTCACGCGCTTCGCTGCGGGCGTGAAATCGACCGAGGTGCCGTAGATGTAGTACCGCTTCGTCTCCGGCACGTAGCGCTTCTCGACCAAGTACACCATGTCGCGCGTCGCGACGGGCGGCGGCGCATAATACTGGTTGTATTCGATGTGCCAGTCGCGGATTCCCATCTCCGCAAGCTCGGGCAGATGAATATCATCATCGCCGGGCTGTTGAAGGATACTCGACGGCATCCGCGGGTTACGGGCGAGGATTTCGTACTCGCTGAGATTGCCGGAGTAGCTGCGGCGAGTCTCCAAGTCTTGCGCCATCATGTACGTCAGGATCGTCGCGGGATGGACCTTCTGGAACGAGACCGTGACGCGCGCCAAGTTGTACGCGCCGACATGTGGACGCGACTGGAGGTCGAGATCACCGCCAGGGGCCTTGTCCTTGTAGCCGACGGACTTCCACGGCTTGTTTAGCTTGACGTCCGTCACACTGGCATTCAGCTTCGGCAGGTTGTCGTCGAGCATATCTAGAATCGAGTCGAAGGTGAAGTCCAGGATGGACTCGACATGGTGAATATCTGAGGCATCCTCAATGCGCTGAAGGGGTAGCGAGCACGGGTACGGTGGCTGATCACCGTACGCGATGCCGCTCTTCTCCGCCGTTCGTAGCGCTGCGCTGCCAATAGACTTGAACATCTTTAATCTTTTCGGTGACGTTCGCGCTTATAGGCGGGACAAGTGTGAGGTGCGGTGCACGACTAGAATAGGAGAAATTACCTCGTTTACGAAGGTCTGATTATTTACTATTTATCTGCAAGAACCCGAGCAGGTCTTAGACTTGCAACGGAGCGGGGGCTATAGGTGATACAAAAACAAAACAGTCAGAAACAAGAGATTTTTTTTTTTCGTTGGAGGACGCGCTCACGCGCATGAGGGAAAAGACACAAAGAAATGAATGGTGAGCGTCCGCATCAACATGACCACACATACGCCGGGGAGGGAGGAGGGAAAAAACCCGAGAGACAAGAAAACATAACAGCCACGCTGAAAAGGCCTTTTGTTGTTGTTGTTGTTCCCACGTCGCATGCTTCATCTCAGCTCATGTTTGTGACAGCTCCACCTTGTGTAGCCTCCGCATCGTTCATATAGGGGGGGGGGGTTCTGATGATTCTCGAAGACAAACGTCTACGTACTTTTTTTTCTTTTCTTCGTCAATCGCATACAAGAATAACAATAATAATAAAAAGAGATGAGAAGAGTCAAAAGAGTGAAAGAACGTAAAAGCCAATTAAAAAAAAAAAAACAGAAAAAAAAGGACAAGAAGAACAAGCGACGCGCATATATAGATAAACATAGTTCTTCTGCAAGCCGGGTATATATATGCGTCCTTTCTTGACCCAAAAGCGTACTTGATGTTGACATCGCTTATCGATTGTTGCTGTGGGGACTCAGATAGACCCACTGCATGAACATCCTTTTTCTCTTTTCTTTGTTTCTTGGTTGCGGATCGAAAACAACGCAGGGCGAAAAAGAAACAACAACAAAAAAAAAAAAAGAGAAAAAAAAAAGCGAACCGCAACCAAACACGTGCGAACGGATGAGATCAAAAACAGAAGGGGAAAAAAAAAAGCAACTGAGCGAGAGGAGAGGTTCGCAGCCAGTTTCAATTAATGACTCTGCTCGGACGCTTTCGCTTTACACTAGTGAAGAAAAAAAAAAAAACACCAGCAACAACGACAAAAAAAAAAAAGAAGAAGATAAAAACAAAGAATGAGCCGTGAGCTTCTCAGAATGAGAGAAAAGCTGAACGAACGCGCGTTCGGTAAGGCAGATGCAGAGTGTTAAAGAGAAAACGAGCCAGAGCGAGAGCGAGAGCGAGATGAGAAACAGCAGCCATCAAGAATGTTCGAAGCGTAAAGCTCACGTCTCGGTCTCTCGGTCTCTCTCTCTCTCTTCGTACACAACGACAGACGACTGTCCTTGAGTTACAGAAAAAAAAAAAAGAACATGGTCCGTATGTGCGAGGTGCGAAAAAAGAAAAATGTCACGGTGTACGCGCACAGTTGGTTCGAAAGATCGTGCGAAGGCGGCGCGTAGCTCTCGGATGGATCTCGGTGAGAGTTTCAGCAGTCTGGAAGTAAACAGGAGCGTGCGTGCGTAACAACAAAAAGAGATAGATAAAGATGTAGATAGATAGGGTAGGAGCGCATGAGTTCTCCCCCCTTTTCGCCCCCTCTTTTTTTCTTTTTTACTTGAACGCTTTCATCGCATCCTATCACTCACTCGCACCCCATTCCCATACCCCCTTCTTCTTCCCACGTGTAGTTGTACACCCGAGAGAGAAAACGCGAAACAGAAAGTTTGAAACAAATAATTGTCACGAATTTGAAACACACACACACACACGGGAGCCAATTGAATGAAAATACGCAGTGAACAAGCGCGACTAAATAAAAAACAAACAAACAAAAGAAAAGAAAAAAGAAAACAACAATGAAGTATGCGTCAAACACGGCGAACACAGACAAACCAAACAAGAACGACTCAATCCGGTCAGAAGCGAACCCAGCGGAAAACGCCATCAGGAACTATGACGCGTGCGTGCTCACACACACTTTGGTTCAGCCTCACACGCGAAGAACAGAAAGAGGGAGGGAGCGCAAAAGAGGCTCGACAAAGTGCAATGTGCACTGTTCACGTTTTTTTTTCCCCCAAGTACGACGTGTCCTCTCCTTCTTTTGCCATGTAGATAAGCACATTTTTCTTTTGATGTGCTTTTTGGTGCGTTAAAGCTCGGCACTTGAGTTGACCTGTTTTAGCTCTTGTTCTTTTTGTTGTCTGTGTCTCCCTCTTTCCGTCGTCTCTCTCCCTTTCAAGTTTTTCTTTTGACATGTCGTCAAACACCGTGACGACGACGAGAACAAGACGACAACCAGGAGCTCGTCTTTGTTTTGGTCTTCCCGCCCCTGTTCCGCCACCTACAGACAGAGCTCTTCGTCCTCGTACGCATCGCAGAGCCGCGCATCTTCGCAGTGCCGCTCCGCCTCCTCGTCGTCTTCACTCAACGGCATGTACGAGCTCGCGCGCGAGGCGAACGAAAAGCTGTCATCGTGCAGAGAGACGGTTGCACTGCAGGGGCTAGCGGACGCCATTGGGTCGGTCTCGCTCGTCATGTGGTAGTTGCCGAGACGACGTGCGACGTCCGTGGCGATGCGCGCCGGCGCGCCCGCGCGTGGTCCGCGTGCGGCACGTTCTTCGCTGTCGTGAGGGTCCTGGTGCGGAGACATAAGCTGTGACACAGTGATGCACGCCGGACGAAAACCCGCTTTCTGCGCTGACGTGGTGACGGGCAGCGTGTTCAGTGTGAGGGTCGGGCTCTTGATGTGCGCCGACGCGTGTGTGATGGGGCGGCTGGGCGGCGGGTTCAGCTTCGCATCAGCACGGAGAATCTCGTAGAGCATCTCGCGCGATTGGGTCAGTTCCTTACCGATCGCAGACTTGAAGAAACCGACGAGGAATGCTGGCGTCCAGCCGTTCGGGTTCATACAGGAGACGTAGCGCGCCTTGGTGTCGCCATTAGGCTGCACTTCAAGCTCCCAGCCGAACATGACATGTCCACGAATGCACTTCTTGTTTATTGGCACGCGCGCGTCCTGGAAATCAATCGAGGTGCCGTAGATGTAGTACCGCTGCGTCTTCGGCACGTAGCGCTTCTCGACCAAGTACACCATGTCGCGCGTCGCGACGGGCGGCGGCGCGGTGTACTGGTTGTATTCGATGTGCCAGTCGCGGATTCCCATCTCCGCAAGCTCGGGCAGATGGAACTTGTCGTTACCAACGCCATCGAAGCGCAGCTCTGTCGGGACCGCGGGATTGAAGCACAGCAGGTCGTACGCGCTGATGTTTTCCGAGTATTTGCGCCGCACATCGAGGGCGTACGAGTGCATGAAATGTAAAATAATTTCCGGTGGCACCGCGCGGAAGGTCATCAGCGCGCGCGCGAAGTTGTACGCGCCGACATGTGGACGCGACTGGAGGTCGAGATCACCGCCAGGGGCCTTGTCCTTGTAGCCGACGGACTTCCACGGCTTGTGTAGCTTGACGTCCGTCACACTGGCATTCAGCTTCGGCAGGTTGTCGTCGAGCATATCCAGAATCGAGTCGAAGGTGAAGTCCAGGATGGACTCGACGCCCAGAGGATCGTTGATATCATCGACCACTGGGAGCGGCAGCGCGCACGGGTATGGCGGCTGGATGAGGTTCTTGGCGATGCCGCTCTTCTCCGCCGTCTGGAGTGTGGCGCTACCAATCGCACGGAACACCATTTTTCTGATTATTACTATATATATATATATTTATTTTTTTGAAATGCTCTTGTTGTTGTTCTCAACGAAAGGAGAGAGAGAAGTGCTGTAAAAAAAAAAAAGGGAAATACAAAAAAAAAAAAAAAATGACCTATCCACGAGGGGAAATGGAATAAAAAGAAAAAGGTTTATATATCGTATCTTGTCGCCTCACGATTCGGTTTTCTTTTCGCTGTTTGTCGAAACAGATATGCGAACAGTAAGACCTATTTTTCTTTTTCAAAGAAAAAGAAGAAGCTAAAATGGGACGGATGTACGCGCGCGCGTATGCGTGTGTGTGTGTGTGATGCAACAGGGCGAAATAAAGAAGGTGCGAACGCGAAGAAGAGAGACAAAAAAAAAAAAAAATGCCTTATTGGCGGCAAGTGCAGTACAGAGATCAAAAAAGGGAAAAGCCCGAAAAAGAAAAAAAAAATGAGTGCTACGGTGGTTTAGTCGCGGCTAAACACACAGCCTGTCACGTGTATGAGGTGAGAGCGTGGGGAAAACGCAGAGACGTGCGTGCGTGCTATCGTCTTTGACAGTGCGTGTGTCAGTGTATACGTGGCACGAGAAGAAAGAAAAGAAAAGAAAAAAGCAGCGAGCCAGCGATTAAAAGTAGATGAGATATGTATATCCTGTGTTTGATTTCTTTTTTTTTTAATTTTGAAGAGGAAGGCAACACAACAAGAACAATGAGAGAGAGACAGAGGCGTGTGCGTTTTGTTGCAAACACATGTATAAGAAAAGAAGCAGAGACAGAGCGAGACAAGGGAGGTACGCGGTTGATGGTGGTTTACATAGAGAGACAGGACGTGCGTACCTATTCGTTGGTGGTTTCGATCATGTCGTTGCTTTTTTTTTTTTTTGATCGCCATGTTGAAATTTATAGTGAGAACATAAAGCGAGGGAGAGAAGAAGAGCGATTGTCAGAGAGACACAACTGCAGCGTCTCGTGGAGATGCCGTCGCAGCCGCCCCAGATCCTGTCTTCGCTATTGATCCTCGTTCGGAAAGGCCGTCCTCTTTGTCTCTTTTTGAAAGAACAACGGAAAAAAAAAGTGCAATAGCGATTTGTGTGCCTTTACGTTTGACAGTTAATGACGGATCACGATATCGTCTCCGATGGGGGACCTTGATTGTCTGGATTACACGAAAAGAGATCACACACACACACACAGAATCAAACAAACGGCACAAGAGATGAATATCTGACAGCAGTAGTTTTTTTTTCTTGTGTGTGTGTGTCATCGGACTACGGGAGCTCTTGCTGCCAGGCGAGGCGCACAACGTGACGTAGCGAGCGCATCCACTTTCCGAGCAGGTCCTCGACCATTTCGTTTCGCAACACCACCGCGGTGATGCGGCGTCGCTCCTCCTCGAGCTCCGCGGTGTCGATCAGGGAATCCATATCGATACCATCCTTATCGCCGCCATTGCCGCCGTCCTGTTGGATGCGCTTCAGACGTGCGTTGTAGCCGCGAAAATCGAGCGTCGACAGAAACAACCCATTGGCAGGGGCCATAGGGATACCACACCGCACGCGTTTGTGAAGAAGATGATCTTGTATGTGCGATGGAGGTAACCCACACGCACACATACACACAACGGCCCCGATCATCTTTCGGATTTGATTCAACATGAAACTTTGACCTTGAAGCTCCACGCGCACAACCTCGAGACCGTGACCGTACACACGCTCCATGTGCTCCCTCATTTCTTGACGGAGGTGGGCGACTTCTTCCGGCGTGAAATCGGCCAAATTGAGCGGCTTCTCCGCGCGCACACGGTCATCCTTGTCCGTTGTGGTGTGGTCGGTGTCGCTGTCGTGACCCTTGCCTGCGGTGCTCGCCTCCATCGCCATCAAGCGCGCGCTGAAGCCTTCCGCGACGCGATCGTCTGCCGTGAAGAAGCGTGATGGGGCCCAGGCGTCGATGCTGGCCTGCACGAGCGGGTCCGACGGTGACCACACCATCGGCTCGCTCACCTCAATCGACGGGATGTACCGATGGCAGGACGCGTCGCGGCTACTGCCGCCCGGCGTAAAGTTGTGAAAACAGTGCGTGCCTTCGTACTGGGCGAAGTGCTGCCGCACAACGGCAAGCTGTGCCGGAGCGATGCGATACGAAGCGGCGTGACGCATCGCCTCTTCCGGGATGGAGCGGAAGGTCATCATGCTCTCGAAGATGTTGTCCGTGAAGTGGGTGGCGAAGTGCTGGCTCCAATCGATCGGCTTTGGGTTCCCGTCCGCATCCAACTCTGGCTCTGCCTCGCCTTCGTCTTCGTCTTCATCGTCTGACACCTCTTCTTCGTTCGCCGCATCGCCGTCGTCCTCGTGCTTCTTTGTCGATGCCACACCGTCGCCAGTGTAACCATCGGTCGTCGCGGCGACATCTCCGCTTTCTTTTTCGCCATTCACCTGCGCACGCGCGAGCGCTTCCGCCTCTTCACGTCTCTTCTTCTCCTCAAGGCGACGCTTCTTGGTCTTGGGGAAGTGACCGTGGCTTTTTCGGAAGCTCACCCGTCCCTCATCACCATCGGCATCCATGACTGTCTTTTTCTGGCTGTTCGATGCCTTGTTCTTCTTCTTGTTGTGAACAGGTTGTGCGTCATCGACGACAACGCCTGCGGCTTGACCCGGCCCTTTGAAGAGCTGCGGTCGGCTGCTGCGCGGCACGAAGCCCGTGTCTTTCAACGATGGCATCGAAGGCGCGAGGGACTCTGGAAAATATGTCTCGACGTACTCGCTGCGCGACATAAAGGCAAAGGTGGGGATGTAGTACTCGTATCGCCGACCACCGCAGCACATGTACGCATTGAAGCTACGCGTCACAGGCTCTACGCGGTACACATGGATGTCATCGGGAAGCGCCTCGTTCAGTAGTCGCTTCGCCTCCGAGCAGCTGAACTCAGCGGGAGGGATACCGAGATCAGCCGCTGTCGGCGGCGCCGTCGGAGGCTGTGGTGTCTCGCTCTCCATCTCGGACTGACCCTTTTCTTCTTTTCCGTGTTTTGCTTGTGCCGGCGCATCGACGGTCTCGGCGCGGAACGCGTTCTGCTTGGCTTGCAGTTCCAGCATCAGCGGCTGCGTCTTTGCCACGTAGTCGGGATCGTACGGCAGCATAATCGCGACGGAGATCAAGTTCCGCAGTGCGTGGACACCGCGATCTGTGCGACTCGCGCGCTCAAAGTTAAGCAGCTGCTGCACTTTAAATTGTGAGAAGTTAGTGAGGCTGATCATGTCCGTCTCGTAAAGCGCCTTCAACAGGGCCTCCTCCACGGTAGGATAATCGGGCAGGTGGTTCCACTGCAGCCCACAGTAGCGCTCACCGATGTAACCGAAGAGGAGCGCCACCTTACGCTTGGTGCGAAGGCGCTTAAAACCGTCTGGGGCGTGGTAGTACTTGAACTCCACCGCGCCCGGGATGATGGGCTCCAGCACTGTTGTGCTCATGGGACGGGCCACGTCTTCCGCGGGCTCAACGGGCGGCGCAGATGTGCTGGACTGCACGCTCATACGCTCTCAACGCTTTTCTTCTTCTTTTTTTTTTGTGGCGCGTGCCTGCTGTGGTCTTTTTGTTTTTCTCCGTACACGTGTACGATGAGCACAGGATTGAAACAAACAAAAAAAAAACACACACGAACAAAAAAATGTCTCACATTGAAATTGCACAGAGATGTAAAAGGATAGGGAGGAGGAGAATGGATGAGTCGAAAAACATCACTGGTACACTTTTTTTCCCCGCTCAAAGCGCTTTTTTCCGTGGATGGCAGACAGGCGATACGAGCAGCACCCGGCGAGAAGTTTGGTGCGGCGAGCGGCAGAGACGTACTGGACACGCGCCAAGAGCTGTTCGTTGTGTTCTCTCTCGCTCCGCACGCCGCCTACCGCTCATGCGTTTCTCTTCTCCTTTCATAGCTCACCGGCGAGTACACGTGTGAGACATGGACCACGATGATGGGGGTAATCTACCGCATAATCGCCTTCTTCTTTCGAAGCATTAATCTCCGTTACTCTTCCCGTCTCTCACGTTCGCGCGCTCTCTCGCTGAGACGACGTCACACACAGTGTGCGTGAGGACTCACGCCGATGTGATATCGTCGTGCTTGTATTCGCTTTATTGCTTGGACGGCCATAGTCGCGTTTGTTTAGGTCATTGTGTTCCCTGTTGTCCTTCTTCTCTTTAGTTAGATGAGACTTATTCGTTGAATTAGAAATGTGGGGAAAACAAGAATAGAAGAGAGAGAGAGAGGGACGGAGAGGAGGGCACCCGTTAGACGAGTCACACACACAAAAAAAATATCATAAAATCAACACACAAACACAACGAGACACACGCACGAGGGCATGCGCATACTCTCCAAGACGCAGGGGAAGAAAAAACAACAACAAAAGAAGAACATGTATTGATCCCTCGGTCCTCTCCGTTCGTGTGTGTGTGTGTGTACATCCTTCTCATTAGCCCTGACCCTCTTCATTCTTGGTCACAAGACGCACACGCACCGGCCGTTCCATCAGAAGCGGACGAAAAGAAGCGAACAAGTAAAGGAGGAAGACATCACAGAGCTAAGGATGAGTTCACCCGCGATCACAATAAAGTGCGTCGCTCCTTACTTCTTGGACAATTTCTTGACCTTCTTTTTATTCATGGCGTCGCCCTTGTCTTTTCCCTTGACACCACTCGTCTGCTTCTTCACCAACACGCCGGGGGCTTTCTTAGCTTTTTTGGCCTTCTTGGCACTGGCGCCACCAGCCGCATCGGCATTGGTGGACACCGCCTTCTTCGCCTTCTTCGTCTTCTTTGTCTTCTTTGTCTTCGAGTCGGCTACACTATTCGCTTCGCCCTTCATCGCAGGGAGCGTGGACGGGCGGAACTGAAGCTGCCCGTCGGCACCGACAACGAAAAGCGGCGACATGGATGTGGCGGAATCGTCATCGTCTTGTGCCTCCTCGTCGCCCTCCTCACCAACCGCGAGAGCGTCCAGCAAATCGCCATCTTCGTCATCGTCTTCGCTATTCATCGCACCGCCAGCGCCCCCTTTTGTCTTCCGTGCGTGCGTGAGCCTGCTCATCATCGCCCGCGTGTTTGCGTCTTCGCCGTCTTCATCGTCGTCACCGCGGTGGCTTCCGTCCTCTTCTTCGTTCGCCTCACCCTCGTTGAAGCCGTAGAGGAGCGCGGGGACGTGCTCGATACTAAGGCCCACCAGGTGCGTGTACGCCTTGAGGCCGGCGTCCGTCAGTGGAAGTACGCAGACCGAGTTCAACGCCGCGCGCTGCACCACCCAACGACCGAGACGTGGCTCTTTACTGCACCCGACAATGAGGGCATCGCCCGTGGCCGATAAGCGCAGTGAGGTCACAAGCGCGTGAACAGGGACCTCCGCGAGAAGGTGCATAATTGACGAGGACGACGACAGGGACGTGCCGGACGGCTTCGGCTCCTTCGTGTTGGCCTGTTTACCCCGCGCGATGAAGGAGTCCGCCGCAGAGACACGCCAGAGTCGCACGACGCCATCGTAGCTCGCCGACGCGATGACGTCCGCGTACGGCACGGCCGCGACCGCCGTGATCGGATTCGGCACGACACCTCGACGAGAGCCATCACCCCTGCCCGCCGCCCCCTCCACTAGCAGCGCCGCGCTTTCGAGCCCCGTGCCGTCTCCGTGGAAGTCGTAGCCGTGCGCGGCGGGTATGACACAGAGCGGCTTCCGGCGATTGACATCGAAGACCAGCAGTGAGCCGTCCACCGCACCGACCACCACGAGCTGCTCGCTCAGCATCGCGACGCACTCCAGTGCAATCTGGTACGGCTTGTTCTCCGCCGCAGACGCGGAGGATTTCCCCGCCGCACCGGGCGCCGTCGATGTCGCCGCGCGACGTTCTGCCGCGTGTGGATGGAAGTTGTTCACGTACGCAAACGCCTGCTGCGTCGCCGCGGGGACATTCCAAAAGCGCATGGTGCCGTCTTCGCCGACTGAGGCGCAGCTCTCACGCCGCAGTCCATCGACGCCGTAGACGGGACCTTCGTGGCCGAACAATTTATCCACCGCCATCATCTGCGGTACCGACCAGACACGCAGGGTGCCGTCCTGGCACACCGAGTAGAGCGTGGAGGTCAAGGCGCGGAAGCTGAGTCCGGTGATCGGCTTCTTGTGCATCGTCAAGAAGCCCTTGTGCTTACGCGTCGCGGTTTCCCAGACGCTGATCGCACCATCCGCGGCGCCCGCCACAAGGTACGATGTACAGCTCATGTCCACCGTGGTCTTCTCGAACAAGTCGCGCGTTGTGGGGCGCGCATCGCGCGTATCGCTGATCGCGATGGACACGATCGCCGCTCGCATGGCGGGCTCAAGCAACACTTTTTGATGACGAGGCGCGTCCGTCTGAACGCTGTGCACGAGCCCCGTCGCACTCGTGCGTGGCGCCAGATCAGCAAGGTAAACTTTACCCGTCTTATCGCCGAACACGACGACTTCTGGTGGACTACCAAGGTGTGCGACGGCGGTCACCGCGTTGCTGTTGTGGCGAATCCGCAGAAGCTGCAGACCGTCATCGCGGCCAGTGGTCCCCTCGGTCGCCGTCATCGCTTCGGTTGTGGCTGCGGCGGTGGAAGACGTCTGTAGGAACTGCGCGATGCGATCAGACACGACGCGCTGCTGTGTACCCGCTGTGAGCCGCGCCTCCTCAAGCAGCTCGCGCTGTCGTTCATCGAAGAGGTCAGCGTCAATGTCGTCGTCGAAGCTGATTTCCTGCAGCCGCGTGTTGACATTGTCACCAATCTGCTTAATCAAATCCGAGCGACCGTCGCCACTGCCGGCCTCGAGCGCATCGCGTCGCGTTAGTACTGGACGAGCCGCACCGCTCTTTTCGCGACGCGACTCACGCAGGTGCTTCATCGTGCCACCGCTGCTTCGGCCGGACGGATCGGATGTGGAGGCGACTGCCGTCGGCAGGCGTGAGGCCTCCACGGCGGCCTTCATGGCCACCTTCTTTGTGGCCTTCTTCTTGGCGAGCATGATGAGTCAAAAGACGAAGAAGATGGAACAAGATCACCAAAGTATTGGAAAAGGAAAAAAAACCTTTTCTCTTTGTTTGGTTGGTATCCTGAATAAAACCGGCTCCCTTCTCTGCTTGGCTTTTTTTCTTTTTCTGATGTAAGCAAGCGACCGACACAAACAGAGACGAGGCGAATGACAAAGGGAAACACACAAATAGCAGTGACGAGTGAGGACGAGATGTGGAGAAGTAGATGTCGTGGCTAGATGAGCAGCAGTGCATCACACACGCATACGGAACACATTTCGCTCACATGTCCAGAGAAAGCACGCAGCACGTCCATCTGTAACGCGGCCACTCCTTTCGATAGGTGTCAACCGAGACCCCAAGACGGTACATTGACACACACACACACACACACACACACACATATGGACGGAAAGCGAGCCGTCAGGTGTACCGTCGGTTCATGCGTCTCCTTATTCTTCTTCCTATTATTTTTCTAAAAATTCAATTTTGTGTGTGTGATATCCTTCGTCGCGTTGTTCTGACACGATGTGAGCGAAACAATCAAAAATGAATAAATCAATAAATAATGAAAACAATATAACAGACAGAACGAAACCAACGGGGGAAAAAAAAGAGGAAGCGAACATGGAAGCAAACCGGAACAAAAGCGCTGCTGCCACGCTAGCGCGCACGCTGGGAGGAGACGTGCAGAGGGACGAAAAGCTCGCTCTGTAAGCACACCACACCGTGCAGCAGTCGCATAGACCAGTACAACATCTCCATCTCAGCGGTGTCAGGAATGAAGACAACGACAAGTTCCTCCACTGCCGCTTGCGCCGCGTCGAGGAACTGTGAGAACACGTACGGAGGATGATCCAGCGCGTACGGGCAGTTGAGCGCGTAGCGTTTGTCGAACGCGGGTGAGCAGGAGCCGGCATGCGCGCCGGCCGCGCTCGACGATGCCTCCGATGCGCTCTTCGCATCGCCTTTCATCGCGGACGACGGAGGCGTGAGCGCGTGTACGTCTTCACTCGGGTAGACTTGCTGGCACAAGCGCGTCATCACGGCGGCTGTCGGGATCAGCAAGACCGCAGAGAAGTCCACCTCCTCGATCACCATGTATGAATACGCGGACGGATCGCGGGAGAGGCGTCGCAGCTGGCTGGCCCACCCGTTCAGGCGACGAAGTACACTCTTCCGTTCGCGCTTACCCACGCTAAGCAAAGTCGACTCGCAGCCCCCACTGCTGCTCGTCAGGAGACCACGCACACCCACGAAATCACTAGACACAGTCCCCATGCTCAACTCGCTGAGCGACCGCCCGCTCTCAGCAGCGGTCGCCGCAGCTTCCTTTTGTTTTTCCATCGCCACCATGGACGAACAGCCAACGAGGCTGAACGATTGTAAACAGAAGAGTTGATCTTTTACGGAGGGTAGGTGGTGAAGTGCGTGGACCGCGACGGCCGCATGAGATGCCGACAGCGGCAGTGGCGCGGTCGAGGGCAGTCCGATCGTGTTGTTTCCCGCCGACGCCAAAGGCGTCGGCGAGGTGACCGAGCGGCCGAACGAGAGGATGTGCTGAATAAGGGATGGCCGACTCAACAGTGTGGCGTCTGCTGTGTGCGTGCGCGTGTCTTGCGGGCGGAAAAAGGACGCTGAGGAGGACGAGCGTGCGACGGATAGGCCGCGTGACGCGGCTCCCTCGCCCACGCCAGTGACGTCGTCCAGGTTTGGTGTCGTCAAGGCGTACGATTCATTCGGCGCGCGCGAACCGCGAGCACCGCCGGCCTCCTCACGGCTGCTGTCGTATCCATCCAAGCGCTGCCCGTCGTCTTCGCTGAGCGAGCCTTGACGATGCGCAGGCGGCTCCTGGCAGTAGCGATCGAAAAGTCGTGCGTGACCGCCGCGAAGAGGTCTGCCAGCCAGCTCCTCTTCGAATGCGAAGAACGTGTGACCGAGCAGATCGGGTGAGACGCGCGCGTCCTCGGGGGCCAACAAGTCCTGACAAAGGAGAGCTGTGTTCTCGTCGCAGTAGCTCGAGTCGTTGGGCGAGGCAGAGATTTGAACATAGAGAAGACCCGGCACGCGACCTTCTGCGGAAGACAAGAGCGGCAGCGCGAGGGACGACGCCGTGTGGAGCAGCGTGGCCTCGGTCACGCGACTCCCCTCTTCATTATTGTTGCTGTTGCTGTTGTTGTTCTTCTTCTGACTGGTGTGTGGTGTGTTCGCAGTGGCTGTGCGCGGCGATGCATCATCCACCCCTGCCACCTCGCCCGCCAGCGGTGGCAGCACGGTACTCCACCACGCCTCTCGCACGCGCGTGCTCAGATCGCACACGTAGGCCCACACATAACCGGTTTCGTTAAAGCATGGGAGGCACACGGGCGCCCAGTTCGCGCCGCCGCCGCGCTGGCGGCGCACCACGTGCTCACAAAAGTGCTCAAGGAGGAAGAGGTCTTCCATGGCCAGGCCGTGATGTGGGTGAGATGGTGACGAC
Source organism: Wallacemonas rigidus (assembly GCA_030849045.1). Lineage (NCBI taxonomy): Eukaryota > Euglenozoa > Kinetoplastea > Trypanosomatida > Trypanosomatidae > Wallacemonas > Wallacemonas rigidus. Next base: position 105,294 of record JASAOL010000584.1, on the reverse strand, counting down.
GCCGCCGCCGCCGTCCCCACTCCCGCAACGGCGCCTGGCGAGGGATCCCCGGCCGCCGCTACCAATCGTCCTTGAAAGAAGACAAAGGAGAAGAGGTGGTGCGGGTTGGGTGCCGTGGTCGGCGCGCCGCGACGCGTGTGATGGGAGTCCTCTTGGTCGACAGGAACGCGGCGCTGGTGATAACGAGCGAAGTGACGCGTGAACCAGGTGCGGCGGTTGAGTGAGCGGTCGGCGGTGGCGAGGTGCGAGGCCGAGGTCACTGCCCACTCCAGCGTTTGCTGGAAGAAGCTCACCTCATTCCCACAGCGCTTCAACAAAGCGCGGAGAATATCGAAATCAGCGACGGAGAAGTGACGTCGAACATCGTAGCCTGGCGCATCCCGGAGCATCTGGTGGACTGTGGGCAACACGCTCAAGAGGAACAGATAGACCAGCTTCAGCTGCCAAGTGCAGTAGCTTGCGGTCTCATCAAGATGACGCGTGGCCATGACCAGGTGAAGCTCACCTTGTCGGTAAAAGTGAAATGAAAAGGGCGGGCGCTGGTCACGGAGGGCCACGTGCTCAACATCCACCTCATCATCGTCGTCGGTGTTGTCGTCCATGTCGAGGTCCACACCACTGATGCCGTCATCGTCGTCGGACGCATCCTCGAAGAGGCCCAATGGGTCGGACTCGTTCTGCAAATAGCGCGAGAACAACGTTTCACCACCGCCGCGGCGCCAGAGACGGCGCTGCGCATCAGAGACGAGCACATCATCCGCGATGCGCCAGCTCCGACTCACCACAGACCGCAGCATGGATGCCCCACCATCGTCGAGAACCGCACGACCACGACTCGCTGTGGTGCGCGCCGTCGTTCGCACAGGCTGCGAGGAAGGCGTGCTCGAGTCGATGTCACCGGCGATGTTCATCAACACCTGCAGGACCGCGAAAAGGCCACTGAGCTCACTGCAGTCGCCGTAGCGCGTGAAGACCGGCTTCCCGGCACTCGTCAAGACAAAGACGTGCTTGTTGTGCTGCGAGAGTACATCGTCCATGTTGAGCTTCATCGACGACGACGCCGCCATCGAGTCCACTGTGTTGTGGTGGCTGTGACTGCCGCTTGTTTGGTGCCTGGCGTACCCACGCTCATCATCGCCCCCATACTCTGCTGGACACACGCCATCACCGTTGTGAGGAAGAGGGGATGTGCTGGGTATCACACGCCTGCTCGGTTCATGACCCTTGGCATCCCCAACATTCGCACCTGTATCGCTGTCCGTGCGCTGAGGCCGATCGTGTGGACGACACGGGCCATCGCGCCGATCGTACGTCATGGACCCCGTCTGCGCGTCACGCGAGCTCAGCGAGAGTTGCAGCCGTGCGATGGTACTGTGGCTCGAGGCGGGCGATGGGGCGGTGGTGATGGTTTGTTCTGTGACAAAAAAAGCGGACGGCGGCCTGGTTCCCTCGGGAATCGCCGAGGTGGCTGAGGACCACGACTGACTGCGCGCGTAGGGCACCTGTTGTGGGTGTTGTGGTGGCCACGGGTGATGCGCGTGAGTGTGCTTGTGCGAGGCGCGTGAATGGAAACTCTGACCGTGCGTCTGTCCGTCCTTACGCGATTGCGTGCGGTGATGTGCCGATAGTCCGCGCGTGTGCGCGTGAAGACGGTGCGGCTGCTGCGCCTGGTGTGACGCGTGCCGCATGGCCGTCAGCACAGGCGTGGAGCGCGACGTGGAGGTGGCGCTGGCAACAAGTGGGTGACTGCCTGCGCTGCTCACGGTGTACACACTGCCGCACGCCGTCCCGCAGTCTTCGTCGTTGCCATCGACACTGTACGCGCTCCCGTCGTCCTCGCCCTCGTCGTGGATGCCGGCGTCCGCCTCGAACTCATCCGGGATTGAAGAGGAAGGGGCGGCGAGCGAGTCCAACGTCTCGACACTGCCATTGTCGCCGCTCCCTTCGCACGTTTCCAGCGAGTGCGTGTGGGGCAGGCGTGCGTGAACACCAACACGCAACGCGCGGGGCCGGTGCGTGCGTGCGCCGACCTGATTCATCTGGTACGATGTGGGTGCGCGATGCGCGTGAGATGACAGAGCACCAGAGGGCGACATGTCCGCCGTGGTATCTGTGCGCTGCGGCCTCGATGATGGGCGCGGAGCCTGCAAATGCGTCTCGGCGCGCGCGACGCCGCGTGTGTCGTCGTCGAGTCGTTCGTCCGTCACGGTGCCCGCTTCATCGTCGTGAAGAAGCGCGCGGTAGTGCTGGTTACAGCGTGACGCACTTAAAAAGCCCTCTGCTGCGTCGGCTGCACTGGTTGACATGACGAGGCGACCCCCACCGCTACTGCCAGAGGGACGCGTGAGTGCGATGGGCGGAAAATCCGAGACGCCGTCAATATCGGCACGCAACGCGTCGTGCGGACGGTATGATGAGATCCGTGGACCTCCCTGTGCGGTGCCATCGATTTCGTCGTCACCGTGATTGTGCGCGTGCGTGCCGGTGCGGATGTCAGCGCTTCTTTGGCTACTGGTGTACCTACCGCTGCCGCTGGCGCCTCGGTCGACGCTCTCCCCGAGTCCACCGTCAGGATCGAGGCTGTACAGCACGTTTTCACCACTCTCCGTGTTTAATGCATCCAGCGCGTACGCCGATGGGCGGGAAAAGGCGGCCATTACGTAGTTCTCCGCGCCGTACGCGTCATCGAGGCCATCATCAATCCCGCCCCCACCACTGAGAACAGGCGACTGCGCGGCCCATGCTACTCCCGCACGCGTTGCCAGAGATGCGTCTGGCACGCGCGAGACAGGCACGGCGAACATGTTGTCATCGCTACTACTACTACTGCTGCTGCGACTGGTGTGGTGCGGACGTGTACACGCCCCGCCAGCGTTTCCCACCTTTTCGTTCTCTTCTTCGTCGTCATCATCGCTCCCCTCTTCGCCGTTGTAAACAGTGTACTGTTCTTCAGTAGCACCCGTGTGTGCGGCGGCCACTACCGTTGGCGATCGCGCACCGCCAAGAGACGTCAGTCGCGGGTGCAGAGCCGGCTCTTCCGCCGCCTGCGCGCCGGCGGCATTGAAGTTCATGTCACGATTCTCTTTCTGTGTGCGCTTGTGGCTTCGATGTGGCCCGTCGCCGCGGAGCCCATCGACCAGCCAATCCGACGAGTCGACACCCGGGATGTCAACAACGTACGGATCAACCGCCGCATGCTGCCAGTGCGCTGGTGAGGCGGTGATACTTGTGTGCGTCTCGTCGTGCGGAGAAGGAGAAGGCGGACGGTGCTGTGTCGTCAGACTCGGCGCCGCGTACAGCCCAGCCGTCCCGTCGTCGAAGGAGAGTGCATCGTCAATCGTCCCGGCATCAGATCCAATACGATTGTCCATGAGAGAGGGAGAGAGAGAGCCTTTATTTGACTTTGTTGTTTGTTGATGTGCTAGCTTCAGCGCGTTTTTCTTTTTACTTCTTCTTCGCGTCTTCCTTTGAAGCGAGGGAAGAGTGAAGAGGCCGCGGGCGAACAAGTGTACTAAATGGCCAGCGTAAAAAAAAAAAAAGAACGATGAATCGGTGGTGAAGTGAAGAGAAGAGAGAAAAACATATATTTGATGACAATAGGACAAACGTGAGAAACAAACGTGTGCCACGCGACATCCCACAGGATGCTGGTGGCCGTTAATGAGAGCGAAGGAGTAGACCAACGTGATGCGCCTGACACGCCTAGAGCCACAAGTAGAGGGCCGCCAAAGGTAGAGCACGCGCTCTTGAGACGGGGAACAACAACAACGACGGATACCACTCACGGCGGAGTTTTTTTTTTTTTCTTGTGCGTGCTCTCTCTCTCTCCTCCTTCTCGCCGATCCACCGAGCGTGTATGCCATGCGTACACGCACCGCCCACCTCTTGTAGCTCTCTGTTATCCTCTTTACAAGTGAAACACAGCAGAAGAAAAGCGGAGGTGTACGACAGGCACACACACACACACGCGCACACACACGTTCCAAAAATATATATCTATCGAAAAGCATACGGAAGATACCAAACAAAGAGAAACAAAGACAAAAGCAAAGTCGAAATGACAAAACAACGAAGAAACAGCAAGAAAAAAAAGAGGTCAAATGAGTCGATGCACATAAGCGTGAATGCAAAAGAGCGGGAGGGGAGGAAAAACAAACAAACAAACAAAAAACAAGGAATGAACCGATTGGCCCTCCTGCCGCATCGAAACACACACACACACACACACACGTACTGACTAGTTGTGACGAGTAAGACATGTACACAGCCTCGCCGCACACGCGTGCACGTGCGATGAGTACGCCCCCCAATTCTACCTCGCTGTACCTCTCTCTCTTGCTTCGCACTCAAAGAACGAGAAAAAAAAAAGACGTCTGTAGCAGCGTTTGGGCGATCGCACGCACACGCACACACACACAACAACAACAACAACAACAACAAAAAAGGAAGGAATAGCCATCGTGTCGATCCTCGCGTGCAGACGTTCGCCGCTCAGTTCGTCAACTGCGCGGACATCCCGCTTGTGCTGCTGTATAGTCGCAGTAGGTACTTCGCTGTGCTTGGCGAGGACGCACTCACCACGAGTAGATACGTTGTCTGCGCGTCCAACACCAGAGGCGCGATGCACGCGCCTCCACCCGTGTACGCGCCGGAGCTGGCGATCATCTCCATGGTGACGGCATCACGCACGCGGAAGAGGCTCATGTTCGTAAATGTTGCGGACGCCGCCGCGCGCGCGCTGGACTCAGCGTCCTCGGCATCCTCGAGGAGAAACAGTCTGGCCAAGAAGACAGATCGCGTTGTGAGTGTGATGCTCACCTTGCTGTTGCGAAACAGTGAGTCTGACTTGGGCACGCCCTGTGGCGGGGTGAGCTGCTTGGAGCGTAGTGTGCCGCCTTCGGGCAGCAGCTGACCATTGATGCGCTTTTCCGTATAGCCAGCACCCTCGTCAGGAATCATCTTGAGCGTGTGCGCCTCTGTGCTTTCGCAGGTGAGCGTGTACGCACCGGCGACACCCTTTTTCCACAAGGATGGGATGATCACATAATCGCCGGCCGGAAGCGGTGGTAAACTGTCCGTCATGCGCGCGTGGCTGGGCGGCCGCGCCGCGAGGCGCTGAACATAGTCGGCCAGGCACACACACACCTCAGCGATGAACGTGCGGGCTGGGGATGTCGTCGCCGCGCCGCCAAGAACGGTGTCCGCGCGGCGTGCGAGGTTGCCGATCGAGGGCAGGAAGGCGGTCGGTAACGATGTACAGCGGAGCACATCGGTACACAGTTCCTGCGCGTCGTGAAGGACGTCCCAGGCCCCATTTGTTTTCGGGAAGTCCTTCTCGACGACCGGCGTGTGCGCCGCGGCCAGGTGTAGCTCCATCGTCATCGTGCGCCGACTGGCTGTGGCAGCCGCGCGCAGACCGCCGTCGGTTTCGTCGTCGACGGACATGGCCGCCGCGATGGCCTTCTCGAACGAGCTCGTGAAGGCGACGGGTGTGTTGCCGATGGTGGCTGTTGTGTGCCGCGGAGAGGCCAGCACACCTTTGCGGATAGCTGTGAGGAGCACCACACTGACCTCGTCGGCCTCGTCCATATCGTAGACGTAGAATTCTGAGGTGACGGTGGTGTCGCTGGCACCGAGGACGCGCACCCTCATCTTCCGGCTCTCCTTGACCGCGCGCTCTCCGAGGATCTTCTTGGTGTCGAAACAGAGCGTCTGCGGAAGCGCGCTATCCACCGCCGCCCCCTTGTACCCGTAGAGTTTTGCCTGCAGACACAGATCAGCCTCTGTGTTCACATTTCCGACACGCGCTGCGAAGGGCGGCCGTTGTGCGACGGGACAAGTCGCCAAGAGGCTCTCACGCTTACGAACCAATTGAACCTGCGAGGGCTGCGCGCAGTCATCCGTCGTCAGCCGCAAGGACACAAAGGCGGGCTTGTCGAGATGGAAGGCGTATTGTGGGTTGAAGACAAACGTCGACGCGTCCGTGCGACCACCGCAGGTTTTGCCGCGCTGCCACGCGCCCTTCTCGACGGAGACGTGCTTGAGGCTGGTCTGTGGAATCGTGTGCATGAACACGCCTTGGCTCGGGTTCCCTGTGTCGTAGTTGGTCTTCTCCAACAACGACGTCGGTGTGTAGTGGAGGCCGGGGTACGTGGGAATCTTCATCTGTTCTAACTCTGTGTGGAGTGTCGCCGAGTAGTGGAACGGCACCTTCACGGTGCTTTCGTCGCGCGCGATGACAACGACGAGATTGCTGGTGCCTGCTGGACAGTCGAAGCTCACCGTGTGTGCGGCGTAGTTGCGACTGATGACCTCGTTAAGAGGCTGCATGTGCGAGGAGAGATCTGACGCACTCGCCAGGCGACGGCAGTAACAACGTCCGAAAAAGCAACGCCCGCCGGCAAGTCTGTGTGCGATGGATGGGTCACTCGTCACGTCGTACACCTTCACCGCTAAGAAAGGGATCATCGGGTTGTCTTTTTCGTACTGTAACTTAAACTCTGTGACGTCTGTGATGTGGCGGGAGATGACGAGATGCATGCGTGTGACGCGCGGGGCCTTGACAACGCCGATATGTAGCTGCGGGGCTCCACCGATGCTGGTCGTGTAGTGGAACACACCATGACACGCTAAGCGGGTCGGTCGCCTCGCGAGACCCTCTGCGGTCGGGAAAAGCAAATACGGATTCCAGGAGAGGCTCGCGCGGGAGAAGTGCGTGAGCAGATCTGCCCAGGAAATGCAAAACACGCCTTGCTGTGCGAGATCCTGTGTGAGCTCGAGCGCGGCGTGTACCTTGGCGGCGACCGGGCTCTTGTCCTCGAAGGAAAGAGGGCCCTTCCACGTCAGGCGATTCCACGGGTTGCGGAGTACAAAGACACGTTGATCTTCAATGTGCCGCACATCGAGCACGGCGTAGGCGTGGTTGCTGGGGAGCATCCAGCGGCCGCCCGCGTCGTCGCGACCGCCCGCATCGGGGTCATCGGAGGAGGGCGTCGCCACCGTCATCAGCACCGCACCGGTCGAGAAGCAGTGGTGCAGGCGCTTCCATTGGAACTCGGCGTCAAGCGCTTTGGCGGTGAAGCTCAACGAGTCGGGCAGCCAACCGGAGAGTTTGTACAAATCACTGGCACTACTGCTACCGGGGAACTCATAGCTACCACCGCAAATCTTCACGAAGGCTTTCTCCATCATGGGCACCCAAAGCTCATCCGGATCCTTGCTCACGGTCGTCAGCAGCTGTCGCGTGCGCGGCTGCATCGGGAAGCGATCGTCAATACTCACGACACGTGTCATGCCGTTGACGAGCATCTTGACGCAGTACGCGCCTTTGGGGTTGACGATAGGCGTCCTGTCTTGCGCTTGTGGGTAGATAACCCCGCTGATGATGTTCGCCTTGGGAAATCGCTTCTGGTAATTCGCGCAGATAATGAGACTACACACCATTGAGCAGTCCCCCACAACCGTTTGTTGGACGTTCATCGGGTCGGCCTCCTTTAAGATCGCCAAACTCTCCTTGTTCGGAAGTTGGTCGACGTGCAGGAGCTGCGCGGCTTTACTTTTTTGTGCGGCGCACAGTGACGGATTGAAGTTGTCTTCCCACACGCCCTCGCACGGCATGAACACGTTGGTGGCGCCGTAGCCCTCGTTCACGTCATCCCACATAGGCAAGAGAAGTGTGTTGGTGATACCACTGCGACGAAGAATTTCCATCTCGTCCGGCAGGACGGGATTATCCTGTAAAAAGCGCGGAGGATTCGCCTTGTAGTAGCGCTCACGCATGAACGCAAGGGTGCTTTCGATGTTCTTGAAATTAGACGGGTTGTTGCGCTGGCGGCGACCGATTTGATAGGCGTGGTCAAGCACATCTACAGCACGCTTCAGCTCGCCTTGCTTGGAGAGCGTGGTCGCGACATCGATTGCCTTCATGACAAAATCAGACGCATGCGGTGCGTAGTACTCGCTCAGTTTGTACTTGTTCGACATGGGCGGTGGTGGGCCGAGGCTGTCTTTTTTGTTCGGCTTCCCATCGCCACTACCACCACCACCACCGCCAACAGTAGGCACCGTGGTACTGTCCGTCTCTGCAGGCGGCACGTCACCGAGCCCCTCAAGCGACTTGAGGTTCGCTGACAGCAGCGGCAAAGATGTTGTACTCGACTTGTGTTCAGGCGCGGTGGAAGCCTCATTCTGACCAGGCACAGGTCTCTGCGATGATGCGTTCCCGTGCCCATGGCCTCTTCCGCCATGCCGCACCGCCTCAACGTTCGCGGCGTACTTGGGATCAGAGTAGAGCAGATCGAGATAATCACCAGTACCCGCGCCATCTCCACCATTACGTGTGCGAGACGCGTTCGACTGCGCTGGGGGTGATGGTGAGGCCGCACCGGACGTGGAGGCGGCATGTCCAGCCGACGCGCGAGCGTGGACAGGGTGAGGCGACCCGGATAGGGGTAAAGACGCGCTCGACGTCTGCGTCGATGGCGACGGGCGCGGTTGACGTTGTCGCGCCTGCTCTTCGCGCGCCGCACGCAGCCGCTGAACACGCTTCGCAACATCACTCATGTAGTTCATCAGCCCTCGCTTGGAGGCGTCGTCGATGTCGGGGCGTTGGAGAGCGTTGCGGAGGAGGTAGATGGCTTGTGTGTAGCACTCCTCTGCTTCCGCAAGACGACCCTGATTGTCGAGCTGAATGGCGTTCTGCATCGTGACACGCACATCTTGTGGGGAAGCCTCCATCGTCCAAAGAAGAAGAACACCAACGAGAGAGAGAGAGGATAACCAAGAAGATTCGCGAGAATGAAAGCGGAGCACACGCACAGTGAGTGTCTCCGTTTACAATTGAGTATGTGTATGTACGCGCGTGAGAGAAGCCCCAAAATTGAAATAATAATATTCAGTCACACAACAGCAACAAAATAAAAAGGCTAGTCGACGCCGCAGCGAATGAAGTGACGTGAGTGGAGAAGCACTCAAGCCAATCCAGAAACACACACACACAAAAGAAAAAAAGAGCGCAAACAATAAATGAAGACACAACGATTGAGTGTTTCCTAGTGTGTGTGTGTGTGATGCGAAAAGAAGAGCGGGGTGGGAACCGGAAGGGGGTAGCGTCAATTTTGTGTTTTGTCGGATGCCGGAGTGTGGAGGAGGGGTGAGAGAGGACAGATTTTTTCCTTTGAGGCCTTTCCATCACAACGTGCCATCCATTGTGCTCTGTTGCTCATCGTCTTTGAGGGTTTTGATTGCTCCTCAGAGGAACTTGGTGAGCGGGGGGGGGGGGGGGGGGGGGGGCATGTCGGGCGTTTTTTTTCTGGCGAGTTGATTTGTTCGCCGATACATGAGACGTGGCCGGTCGAATCCCGCCTCCCACGCGAGGCTAACGTGTTTGTTTGTGTTTGTTTGTTTGTGTGTGTGTGTGTGGACACAAGGGGGGGGGGGGGGGAGCGAGCACACCGTGTTCGTTCCTCACTGCTCCACAATATCAAGTACTTGGTCACGGTTGTAGACCACAATGACGTCCTCGTCTGAATCGTACGCGCTGCCAGGTCCGCACAGTGAGTCGTAACCTTCGCTGAGAAGAGTGCCGAAGCTTTCTGGCAGCGTCGGCTCGTCCACGTGTTTGATTCGCCCGACGAAGACGATACACCTGAGACATACGTGCCGCCTCTGCGACCGTGGTGCGCGTGTGAAGTAAATACCAGGACCATAGGGGCCGTTCTCGCCACGTGATATTCCTTTCGTCGAGAGAATCGTCTTGGCAGCTTGGCGGCTCGCTAGGTGGTATAGCGTCATGCATCTTCCCGACACCTGGCGGCGCTCCACCCACACACGCCGGCATGCTTCCATCGCGTTGAATCTTCGCATGTACAATCCGCGATTGACGATGCGGGCGTGTTGGTGTTCAAGTACCTCAATCATACCTGTGCACGGGATTGGCTGCGTCCGGCACGCCTCGCACAGTGCGAATTCATGGCGTCTGTGGGCCTCGCCGTACTCGTCCTCGCTGACATTCCGCACAGCGAAGTCGTCGAGTGGTGTTGGCACGCCGCGCTGCCGGTTTTCGACGAACGTGGCAAAGCGCTCCATCGCCTCAAGCCTCATCTTCGCCATTTCTTCGGGTTCAAAGAAGGGCTCGACGGACGGCCCACCACCTTTCGGATCCTGCTTGAACGTCTTCTCGACGGAAACGATGATGAGGTCCGCGTGGCGGTCCCAACTGAACTCCTCATCGCGGGGAAGGTCAAGCGAGAGCTTCATCAACACACGACCGCGGTGCGACGTCCAGCGTACACGACGTGGTGCGTCCGAGGAAAATGTGGCATAGCCAGCACAATGTATCAACTTGGTGAAGTGATGCGGGACCTTGCCGGCCACACGGCCGTCTTTTTGTGGCTTCACGGCCGATGGACGAGGCGCGGATGTGGATACCACCGTCTGTTCGCTCTTCACACATCTCTCTGCTATGTCCGTTGTGCCTCTGTCAGCGCCAGCGTGCGAGGAGAGCGCAGACTCAACTGACACACCTCTACTGCTTGCTGAGTTTGTGTGCCGACGTTGTCGTGGCGTCCCAGAACTCGTTTCTGGGCCGCCACTGACGCTCTCCCAGATCAAGCCGAGCACTACTATCCCGATCGCGGCAGCCATCTTGAAAACCACCATCGGTGCGGTCCAAGTGATGAGACGACGAGTATGCGTTTGCTCTTTACACGTGTAATAATTCGAAAGCACCTCAACATCAGAAATGCGAAGTGGAGATGATGATGAGATGAGTGACCCTGCTTGTGTGAAAAGCGGCAATCGCCGACCAAAGGCACACCAACTTTTTTCTCTTACGTGTACGACTCAGCCTACGTGTCGATTCGCATTGACACGTTCGCATTGGACAGAGACACCAGCTTCGAGTGCTCAAGAAAACGCTTGCGAGGGGGGGGGGCGTGAGGGGAGCTGTTTTTTTTTTTTTTTTTGTGTGTGTGGTGCAGGCGAGTCCAATTACCTTCACGTGAACCATGACACACAGCACACAGCCCCCCCCCCCCAAACGCCACTCACATCTCTGTTTGGTGTCGCCACGCGTGCGTTTCCCGCTTCTTTTTTTTTCTTTTACTCCTTATTTCTGCCAGACTTCGATTTCTGATGAAGGTCTCGCAAAAAAAAAAAAAAAAGTAAAACACTCAGGGAAGAAAAGTCCACTTCATAAGGAGCACGTCCTGTTCGCATATCGAGCGCCTCCCACCCCCCACGTAGGGTTTGTCCGACGTATTCTCGACAAAAAGCGATGCTAAAGCGAAACAAAATAAAGAGAAGAAAAACGAGAAGAGAACAGGAACAGATAGATGAGTCAACTTTGTGACATTTACCAAGGTTTATAAAGTGGACCAGCGGAACCTTCGCACAGTCACACTCACAGGATGCGAAGAGAAATCTGAGAAGAAGAACAATGAAAAAAAAAAAAAAGCGGCTCAGTGAGAAGAACGCGTGATGCTTTGTGGGATGGACGTCAATGGGCCATGAAAATAAATGAATTACGACAAAGAAGGAGGAGAGGGGAAGAGAGCCCGCATCCCACGATCCCATCCGTGAAGTCCAGTGGCACAGTCTATCCTCACTGCTCCACAAGGATAGACACAGACACTTAGTACTGAAAAGGAGACAAGTCATCAAGGCGAAGAAAACACATGAATTCGCTTGAGCGAACGAAAAAAAAAAAAAAGGAAGTCACGCATGCCTTGACGGGTCACTGTGGCTCGGGCTGGTAACGCCTGATGTTTAGAACCTGGTCCTTGTTGTATACCATGTACTCATCAAGGCGTGGATCGCTTGGGTTATTCCTACCGCGCACAGAGTTGAAGCCTTCCTTCGTCAGCGAGCCAAAGGTAATACTTCCATCTGGTCGCATGACTTCTTTGATTGCGCCGAGATACACGATGCACTCGAGAATCACACCGCGGTGGCGTGCCTTTCCTTCGGTCGCCTCTGCGGAGGTCGCGAAGTAGATGGCGGCGCCGTACATACCCGCATGACCACGGAGCATCTCCTTGGAGCTCAAAATACTGTCAGCCGCATCGTGAGCTGTCTGGTGGTACAACTTCAAACACCCTGGGGGCACCACATTTCCTTCACAGCACTTCACCTTGAGTTTCCCAAGCTTCTTGCTGCGTGCCGCGAACTTCTTCCGATCCTTTACGCGGTAGTACTGACCATCGAGTACTTCGACGTACCCTGTGCACGGCACACGCGATCGCATACACATCTCGCACAGAGACGTTTGGTGCTGCGCCTCAGCGTCCCCATACTCTTTGGATGATACGGCAACCAGCATGTCTGCATCGCCATCAGAAACGACACGCACTCGAAGACGACTCTGCTTCTCTCGGATAATTTTCTCGAACAGACCAATGACGTGGGCTCTCATCTTGTCCAGCTCTTCTTTCTTGAAAAATGGCTTGACGTATGGACCCTTCGCGTCGCCTTTGGGCTTCTGACCGAATCTGTAGCCGTTCTTGACGTCAATCAAATGTTGATGCTCGTCCGGGTCGTACAACTCATCCGGTGGCAGCGTGAGCTTGAGTTTGAACACCATGCGGGCCCAGTGTGAGCTCCAAGTTTTGTTGCCGGGCCCAGAGAAAAGACCCTTCCCACGGCGCTGACAACGACCGGTGAACCGCTGCTCTCCTGGGACTGCCATGATGGTGGTTTCGGAGATACTTGTTCCTTTTTTTTTTTTCCCCGACAGCTGGCGACAAGAGGCGAGAACGAGCCTTTCAGGGAGTGTGGTCCGCGTCGTGGAAGGAGAACAACGAGAGAGGGGAGAGGTAGAGGGAGGCGATAATGCCGACGAGTCACAGACGTGTACTTGACACGTGCGTACAAAAGGCTCTTATCAAGAGGGCCAAAGCGAGTGTGTGTGTGAGAGGGGGTGGGGGTGGGGGGAAAACACAAAGAAGAAGAAGATACGGCAAGCAGGACGGTTCATATGTGAATGGACGTCGAATGGAAAAGAAAAATCACCCGACACACGACACCTCACCTGAGTCTCCTTCACACAGCGAGATACGACAGAGCGAACTCACTGACCTGGACAATCGTCCACACCACTTTTTTTTTTTTGGAGAGAGAGAGAGATAAATAAAAACCTGTTCTCACATTGCCCTTCTTACGGATTCATTCAAATCTCAAAATGGCCCTCAGAACAGCGCGTATTCGCGTGCCTTGTCAAATGTGTGTCATTGGCGTGTGGTGCCCCCGGCCAAAGAAGTGCCTCTCCTCTCCCTCGCTCAATCTCTTGGTCCTTCGAGGACACTTTGCTATTTTATTTTTGTGACTCCTCCCCCGTCCACGTGATCAAAGGAGACCTTGGACCTTCTCAGAGCCATCCTCCACGTCGAACCGGATTGTCCGAAACCACCGCGGCGGGTACCACACACCGCGTGAGAAGAGAAAGAAGTACGCGTTCTCGTACAACGAGGTCTGGATGAAGGCGCCATTCAAGAAGCCACCTAGCCCGCTCCACGACACGTTGCTGTAGAGGTGATGATCAACATGGCGGAGGAACGGGCTCTCCTCTGACGCGGACGCTTCTGCGGCGGTGACGGAGGATGTCATCGGCGACGAAGAGGATGAGTCGTCCGTGGACGGTCTACGTGTGTCGTTCAAGACAGCGTTGAGGTCATCACTGTACACGCACTCTGGCCAAAGCGCGCGCCACGGGGTCATGATGATGTGAAAAGATGTATAACCGTCGTAGTGCGCGTTCACCTCGCGCGGGCGAGATGTCAAGACATCTGCGGTCTCGGCTTTCTGCGCGGCTTCATTTTTCGACTCATGCTTTACCATCGCTGCGCTGGTCTTCTCTGCTGTATCCCGCTGCTTCTCACGTTTTTGGTTGTACAACACCTGGGTCACATTGTGGGCGACCACAGGGACCTGCGCCAGTGTGGCGCCATAGCTTTTCATGCTCGGCACGCCCGCGATATCGCCCAGTGCGAAGATATCGGGAAAACGCAGGTGCTGCAGCGTGCGAGGATCGACGTCAGGGAAGCTGTCTTCGTCGAGGCACGCGTCGTATGAGGATGGCTTTCGGTGTGAAGTGAACGGTGAGAGGGCTGCCGCGCGAGAGGCCTCACAAGTCCCATCTTGTCCTTTTTGTTCAGCGAAGTTGTCTTTTTCTGACGCCGCGGACCAGTACCACCATCGGCGCCGCTCTGTTGCGGAGCGCCGGCGCGAAGGCGCCTGTCCGCGTGCCAGGCCGGACGCAGTGATGAAACGTGGCGCGATGAGTGGTAGGTCGACGACAAGCAGTCGGTATGGCACGGTCACGTACACATCATCACGATGGTTGTAGAGCGTCGCGGTACGTGCGGCGTAGTCGACATGCGTCACGTACGTGTTCGCGAGGAAGTGGAAGCGCCGCGAATAGGCTTGTTGCAAAGCCGCGACCCTTCGACTCTCATCCTCACTTGTCTCGCTCATCCTGTCTGGCATCTCCGCGTGAAGGGCGATGGCGGCCGCACCGCTTTCGCCGTTGTGTTGGCCGCTGTGAGGCGTATGTGCTTGGCGCGACGCCCAGAATCTTCTCACGACGTCATTGACGATCGGCGGCGCGGCCGGCCCCAACGGGTCTGCATCAGCGGTCACGGTGATCAACTGGCAGCGATGAAACTTGTTGAAGTGCGTCATGTACTTCCAGATGAGGTTTGTCGTCGAGACGAAGACACTGTCCAGCGGACGCGCGGCGTGTACGTCAGAAAAGCAGGAAAACATCGGCATCGTGAAGGCCGCCTCGCGCGACACCAAGGACGGAAGGGCCACACGAGAGTACGGCCAGGTGGTGGGCAGTCGCCCGTCCGTCTCCGTCGAGCCGCGCGTTGTCACCGTGCTGAGCTGTGCGAGCGTCAAGACAGCGTCCTGCGCAGCAGTCAAGGCCTCCGCCACGCCACCCGCATGCCCACGCTCCCCCTTGGCATCGACGCCGTGCACAGCGGGGGATGCCGCCGCCGTGGCCAGCGCGTCGAGTTCCTCGAGGCTGGGAATACGCAGTGGATGCTGTGCGGTACCCACCAAACGGGCTGTGCGCGTAGACGTCTGACCATGCGCCACCGTCGACGCTCGTCGGAGGCGCTGCTGCTCGTACAGCTCAAAGAGCGGTGCGGGCGGGATCTTCACATGCAGTACGTTACCTTCGTAGAGCTGCCCCAAATTATCGCGCGTGACGCCCGGGTTCACTGCGACCAAATGACGATCGAGCTGATCGACAGGGAAGATGCGTGCCAGCGGGCCCGTCACACCACGCTCGGCACCGGAGGCGAGCACCAGTACATCGTACGCGTACGCGACAAGTCCATCCGGACGGACAATGCAGCCGTCGGCGTCCTCGCGATTGGGATCCACCTCGACTGCGGTGGAGGAGAACATGTGGAACGGGACATTTTCCTGAAACCAATTCTTCTTCTTCGCGTGCGCCGACGACGACGCGCCAGCGTCTTCACCGCCCTTGACAGCCGGATGTGCGGGTGCGACGGCGTGCACCTCCGTCGGCTTCGCCTTCTTTGATTGGCGCTGTCGCGCAGTGGCGTGGCCGCGCGCCGGCTTCACCAACACCTCCTTCGCGGCAGTGTCGACACGCACGACCTCGCCCATGACGAGCTGCGCATCGCGCGATACGTTCCACGAGGCGGGTGAGCGGAGTGAGTCGTACGCGCCGGTCGTGTTCAAATCGTAACTGCGGTGCCCGACGTGCGCGTGGGGCTCCAACGCGTGAAAAGTTTGTTTACGGTCCTTCTCAATCACAGTGACGCACAGGTGTGGTGCGGTGGCGGTGAGAAAACCAGCCAACGCCGCACCTCCTGCACCGGCCCCGACGACAACGACGCGTTGATTTTGGTGGCGAGTACGCACGAGCGTCGCGTGCGATGCTTCACGATCGCGGTTTTGTAGTGTACGCACCGTCATCACGAACGCGGTGCCGACGGTGATGGCCGCCATGAACGCGGTCGCATACGTAAAATTACGGGCCTTCTTGAGGCTCAGACGACCAAGGTCAAAGTCATCTTTTTTGGCCTGTGGCGGGTTGTACATGATCAGACATGCAGCACACTCACCCGACGAAATGAGACAAAAAACCCACACAGCGCGTACCTTCTGTGGACAGCGCAGCTAGTAAAATAAAACAACCGCCGAAGAAGATGAGCAGGAAGAAATGGAAGTCAAAGGAACGCGAGAGAGAGTGTGTGTGTGTGTGTGTGAGTGGGTGGGTGTGTATAAAGACAACATCATCTTGGTCTCAACGTGTGCGCACTAAAATAGAAAAAGTGAATCTTGACCCTCGTCTCATTACCATCTGAAGGCCTCCGCCGTTCTCTTCTCGTAAAGTGAGGTACCCTTCCCTATCACATGAGAACATCTCTCTCTTTTTTTTTCCAAAGTAGACAGCATTGATGCCTTATGTGCTCAATTAGTCTGTTCTTTTTCCTTGCTCCTTGTTGTCGTTCTCGATGATGCCAGACGCGGAACCACATGAGGGAGCGCTCACGGAGATACAGTGCATCACGTAGGAGAGAGGGCGTCGCGCAAAGGACACGGTCACCTACTTCACTGTTCACCGAGAAGGAGAGGAGTCCATCCCACCCTCCTTCACTCTCGAACAACACGAACAGAATCAATAATCGCAAAATGGAAAAAAAAAACAGAACGTCAGAGATCAACATGTGATCGAGTACATCGTCTTGTACATCAACGCAGCCTAGTCGGCAACCGGCTGGAGCGAGTACCCCCAATAGATTTGTTGTACCACCATCGACATTCACTGGTAGGTCGAAGAAAGAAAAAAAAAAAAGAAGGACGAAAAGGAAGTGGTCTCGAGAAGGTCCGCGCGGTGCGCATTACATCGATTTACGCGCCTTGTCACGATGCGTGAGCTGCCATTTCAGGTCCTCTTCCATCGCCTGCGCGAGCGTCACCCGATCCTGCAGTCCATCCCCGCCAAGAAAATCTGTCAAAAAACAAATCGCATCCTCGGGCTTCTCCTTGACGAGCGCGGCCACGGCGAGGTGGAGCGCTTTGGTGATCTCGGGGTGCGCGCGTAGGTACTTGGCCTGATCGATCTGAGCAGATATGAGATTGTGCTTGAGTGTCGCGCGTTCCTGGACGGTGAGAAGGGCTTCCGCGGCTTGTCGGAGCGTTGGTTCATTGCTGGCCGACGAGGACACCCCCACAGGGCTCTCTGCACTCATTTGCCACAGAAAAGAAAAGCGAGTGCAAAAAGGAAAAAAAAAAAAAACAGCTACAACAACAACAACGAACAAAAAGAGCACGTCAATGAAAACGAAAAGCTCGAGAGCGAAAAACAGATCGAGAGGAGGGAAGTGTACGGGTTGTTTAGGTGTGTGTGTGTGAGAGAGAAAGAAGTTCTGATACGATAGGATATTGTCCGGGCCCGCTGAAACCAAGCTGTCAGGCGAGGCGAAACGGTACCGATACGGCCGCCCAACTGTGTACACCGAGACGTAGGTGCGTGTAGGCGGCGAGAGACCCTCACGTGACCTCACCCAAGAGAAAAGACGAATTAGGGATGCCGAGGAGCCGATAAACTTCATCTAACCAGAAGTAAACAAACACAGACGTCGCGGCTGTTGTCTTCTTTTTTTTTTTTTTGGTGCTTCTTTGCGGTTCGTTCAAAGAGAGAAACTTCCGCGCATCGTTTCTCCCATTTCTCCCGTTTCGCTCTTTTTGTTTGCTTGCACGAAACGGTGGTCTTGTAAGAATCTCTCTGTGTGTGTGTGTGTCGTGGAGCCAATAAAGGCGAAAAAAAAAAGAAAAAAAAAGCAGCTCAAACACCACGAAGATACGTGAAGGACGTTAAAAACAAGAAAAAAAAAAACAAAAAAAAACAAAGAGATGAATAGCATTCTAGGGTACAAAACAAAAAAAAAAAAAAATGTGCTTGTGCGTCGCCGTGCGAAAAGAGGGCGTCTGTGCATTCGCTTGCGCGCGTTCGTGTCACTCTTCTCTCAGTCCAGAAACCACGTAAATATATAAATATATAAATAAATATATATATAAATATAATATATATATATATATATGTGGAGAGAAGAAGAGAAATGCAACATCGCACTGCAGACGATTTCAAAAAATCGATCTGTGCACTGTACAGAGAGGACACCGAGGAAGGCGTCACACACACACACACAAACACGAAAACAAGCGACAAGGCTCTCTCTCTCTGGATACCGAGTCAAAAACAAGACAAGGACACGTACGACATTCTGAACTGTGGCTATGTGGGGGCGGGACGTGCAGCACATCCAAAGGAGAGAAGAGAATCAAATAAAGAGCGATGACCGCACCAGTATGGGTGGTCATCAATGAGCGAGCGGGATCGACACGAGGAGTGGGAGTGTGTGTGTGTGTTGGGGGGGGGGGTCGTGATCGCCGACAGCGCTCCTTTTTTCTTCGTCGTCTTCTTCACCTGCACGCCCTTACCACAGCGCCGTCTTTTTGAAACGAGGCCCGACCATCGCAACACCCGTGCGGCGCGATTGCTGACGGTCGTTTTCTCGCCCACACTTGGCCTCCATCCTGGCCTGCAGTGTCGGGGCCTTGTTCGGCGTGCTGTTCGGCGTGCCGCTGCCAAAAATGAAGTCACTGGACTGGTCAGCTTGTGGGTGGCTGATGCCGCGCGTGTCGCGCGCGCGCTTCAATGCAAGCGTGTCGCGATCTTCGTGGCACCTCGCACCGCGACGCGGGTTGCTTTGCACGAGAAAGGGTTTCGAGTACAAACCCTGCGACACGCCAGGCTTCGGTGGGGACGGGTAGGCGTCTTGTGAGAGCGTGGTCGTATCGTACGGCGCGGGTCCATCGTACAAGTGACGATGAATTTTACGCTCGCGCGGCGGCGCCTGCGGCGTGCTGCGATTGGGATTGTGTGTGATGCGCAGGCCCGAGGCGTGGCCTACCTCGACATTGTCCGCGCGCGGCGCCGACGATTGCAATGCGAAGGGGATCGAATCCTCAATACGGTCACTGGGTTGACCGAGGTTTTGTGCGCCGTGGTACTTGGTCGTGCGCGTCATCGTCGCCACACGATCGGCGCTACCCTCGTAGTACCGGTCGACAGCCACGAGTCGTGACAACTTGTGCTCCTCGGAGACCACATCAGGGTAGCCGTGGTACGTGTGTAGCGTGGCTTGTGCTTCTTCGCGAAAACGCGGCTCTTCCCGCGCGATTTGGCGAAGTCGCGCTTCGGCGAGTTGAATCGACGTCAGGTGCGGGTTGCGACTCGAGGTCAGATCGTCAAGCGAGGCGGCTCCCTGCTGTGATCGAGCGCGTGGGGGCGGTGAGCGCTCGTGCTTTGAAAGAGGGGTGTATTGGTAGGACTTCAGCGGAAGGTTGTTTTCCTGACCGGCCACGGGCTCGACGAGGGGTTTTTGACCGCCTTCGTAGAATGCGCGCGCGCGTTGCTGCAGCGCGTTGCCTTGAGCGTGGGCCTTCCCGAGGCGCCCCTCTTGACGCTTCTGTTCGTCCGAAAAGTCGACGTGCACGGGATCGACGTGCCGGCGTGTGGGATGCGACACCTCTTTGGAACTCTGCGCGCGGCGGCTGTTGTTGATCGCCAAGTGCCGCACCGGGGCCTCACGTCCGACGCCCTTGTGCGCCTCCGCCGGCACCAGACCGGTGTCGGACGGCTTGAGACCGTTGCTGAAGATGCCGATGTTGCCCACGCGGCCCTTTCCGCTGCGCTGCGGTGCCTGCTGCGACATACCTGCGAACATGATCTCAGAAACGTTTAAAGAAATGTGGATCGGTGGCGAAACGAAGAGAAAAAGTCTTGAGAGAGAGAGAAAGGACACAAGGGAAAAGTCCGTATCTGATTGTGCGATTTCGGCCTTGTGAGGTGTATAACTGTTGTATTTTTGTCAGTCTTCGCGCGCACGTACTTGTGTGCGTGTGTGTGTGTGGTCAGACTAAGAGAGAGAGAGAGAGAGACGAAAAACAAAAAATATATGTGATGCGAGACGAAACGATTAGACACGGTTAGAGAATGTGAACGGGGGACGATGTGGTGATGAGGAGTGAGAAGCGTGCCGCCGTTGACGAGCGCCAGTCGGGATTACGTGTCATTGACAGACAGACGCACACGAACGCGATGTGCGTCCGCTAGACGAGAGACGAGAACACACGCACCTACACACATAGCCAACGTCACACAGTCGGTGGATTCGCGCGTGACTAACCACTGCCACGTTTTCGACGTCTTGTGATTGTATTTGGTCCGGGGGGGGGGGGGGCGGGGAGGAAGGGTCCCACGGATCACATCGAGAGAGACATGCGGAAAACAGCAAAGACGGAAATTATTTGTTTTGGTTTCGCAACTCTAGAAAAATATGATAGCGCAAGGAAGTAAGCAGAACAACCAGAGAGAGAGAGAGAAGACACACCGTCAATGCGGAACAGTATCTCTCATCTTTATGTCTCACCCCGCTTACTCCGGTACAGGAACACACACGCGCGCACACACAAGCGTGTCATGCAAGAGTAACTCAATACGCTTCGGTGAATCCGAAAACGTCGACCCAACCAGAACAACACGTCGAAAAATAATAATAATAATAAACGTGTCTCGATGCATGACGCGCGCGCTTTTTCTTATTCCGCAAGGTTTTCCACTGTGGCGAAGCTCTTGGCGGCTTCGGGAGTGGGGCCGCCCACATCGCGTCGCACCGGCGTGAAGATGGTGTGCCTCCCACCCCCGACCGCCTCATCATAGCCGCTCACCGTGGTCTCCACCACCGCGGAAGCGTTGACGCTTGCCGAGGTGGAGGTATCCAGTAGATGGCGCAGCCGCTGCCGCAGAGGCTCGCGATCGCTCTCCACGTCAGCGAGCCGACCTTCCAGAGCGCGGTTGACACGGCGAAGCGACTCGAGCTCCTTGCGCTCCGCCACATGCGAAGACGCCGTTAGCTCTAATTCGCCGCGCAGCGCATCCACACGCCGTTCAAGCCGCTCCTTTGCTGTCTGACACACCTCCAGCTCGTGCTCGCGCTGCGCACAGGTCGCTGACATTGCCTCGCGTTCCCGTGCCTGGGCGATGCCCTGACGCGTCAGCCGCTCATTGTCCTCGCTCAGCGCCGCCAGAGACGTTCTCGCCTCGAGCAGTGCTGCCGCGCGCGCTGCGTCGCTCTCTCGCTGAGCACGATCGAGTGCCGTGCGGGTCTCCGCCTCGCGCTGCGCGGCGGCGCGCTGGAGAGCCTCGTTTCTGGCCTCCGACGCTGCGTGCGCCGCCTGGGCCGCCTTGAGGGCCTCTGTGGCGTTCTGCTCGTACGCGACTCGGGATTCGAGCGCCTCAGCCATGCCGGCCTCGGCCTCCGCAAGGCGTTGACGGAGCTCACGGACGGTCTGCGCGTGCTGCGTCTGTGCATCAAGGTGCCGCTGTCGAAGTACCTGCAACTCTTCCTGGAGCTGCACTTTGTGTCTTTCGAGCGCCTCCACACGATTTCGCGCCGTGGCGACGTCGGCCTCCAGCTCCGCAATGCGCTGTGTGTGGCGCACGGCCATCTGCTGCGCCGCCTCCAGCTCGCGCACCCGACTCTGGAGCGCCTCGATTGTTGCAACGGCGGACGCATGTGTGGCCTTGTCGACTGTGCTGGCGGCGGTGGCTTCGCAGGCTTGACGTACCGCACGTAGGTCCGCCTGTGCTTGTGCCTCTGCCCGTTTGAGCGTCTTCAGCGCGACCTCCTGCTCAGCGAGGCGGGACTGAAGCGCGTCTTCGCGTGCCTTGGTGTTGGCGAGCTGCGCGTAGGTGTCTGTCAGGGCGGCTTCGCGCTCGTCTAGACGTTGCGTTGACCGGGTCAAGGCGGACTCAGCGTCCTCGAGTCGGGTGCGGAGTGACTGCAGTTGATCGTCGCGGACGCGCAGCGCGGCTTGATGTGATTGCGTCGTTTGTTCCAGCTGCGCATGCAGTCGCGCCTCAGCCGCGACGTGGCCTTCTTCGGTCTTCGCGCGCAACGCGTCGCAGAGGCGATCCAAATGCTGTTTTTCCGCCTCGAGGTGCCGTCCGTTCTCACGCGCGGCGTCTCTCTCTGCTTCCAGCGCGTCCATTTGGCCCTGCCACGACCGCTGGGCGGCTTCGTGCGCCGCGGCGTCGCTTTTCACCTCGGCGGCGAGACGGCGCACATCGTCCTTCGCGCGCTCCGTCAGCCGTCGCTGGCGCTCGAGCTCGGCCTGCGCGTCTGCCAGGGCCGACTCAGCCACATTCGCGCGGGACTGCGCCGCTTCCAGTGTGTGCGTGGTCACCAAGCGCTGCTCCTCGGCGCTGTGCTGGACGCGTGCGGACTCCGCCGCCAACGCCTCGAGCTCGTGGAGGTGCGCTGATTGCGACGCGAGCGCGTCCTCAGCGGCTTGGAGGGCACGCGTCAGGCGCGTTATTTCCTCCTTTTGGCGTTCGGCGTCCTCTCTGTGCGCGCGGTCGTGCTCTTCGAGCGCAGAAGCCAAGTCATCACACTTTTTCGCGAGTCCTTCTAATTCTTCCTGACGCTGTGTGACCTCCTGAGTGAGGCTCTGCTCGCGCGCGTACTGCTCTTGGACATCCATCGCTGCGCGACCAAGGGCTTCCTTGAGGTCGCGTCCCATGGCCTCGAGCTCGTCACGCACGTGCTGAGCGGCCGCCAACGCCAAGTCCTTTTCCGCCAACTGCGTTTCCATGGACTGTAGCGCGTCTTGTTTCGCATCGAGGAGCGCCTCCAGGCGCCGCCTCTCCTCCTGTGCGCTCTGGCGGTGCGTGTGCCAGACTTTGGCGGCGGACTCGAGTTCAGGGAGCACGTCTTGCCGGAGTGTGCTCAGCTCCGCGCGCGCCGCCGCCAGGTCGCGTGAAAGGCACGTGTTCGTGGCCTGCAGGCCGTCCAGTTCATCTTGTGTCTCGCGCACGACGAGAGCCAGCCGTGCGCGCAATCCGCGATTCTCCTGCTCGAGACGATGACACGTCGATGCAGCCGACGCGTCATCGTCGTCCTCATCCGCCTGGTCACTGGCCATGTGACGCCCGTCATCGACTCGGGCAGCGACAAGATGGCCGCTGGCACCACTCGGACCCACTCTGCTGCTGCGGCTCAGCTGACCACCGTTTGTCGTGCGCGCCAGTGTACGTTTGAGCTCCTCGTGCAGCGCCTGGCGTGCCGCTTCTTGTTCACGCAGCCGACGCTGAAGATCTTGGCGTTCTGCCTCGAGCGTCGCCACGTACTCCGCTTGGCGCTTGAGTGTGTCCGTCAGTGTCGGAGAGACGAGCGGCGCCGAAGACGGTGTCACCGCTGGTATGAGCGCCGTAGTTGCGGACGCCGCGACTTGTGCTTGTAGGCGTGCGTTCGTGCGCTGCAGACGCTCGATCTCCAGCTGCGCTTCATGCACAACCGATTTTATCTGCCCGTCGGCGACGTGAGAGAGTCGCCGCTTCTCTCGCACGTGTGCCGCATGCAGCGTCGACCGTAAGGACTCTTCTTGTGACGCGCGCCGCGCTGCCATTTCGTCGAGTTCACGCCTATGTTCGGCCTCCGCCCGTGCAAAGGCGTCATCAAGAGCTGCCTTGGCCGATTCCCACGCACGGCGATCCTCGTGCCAGTCACGCTGCACTTTTTCCAGCTCCGCGCGTGTCGTGTGCGCATCGCGCTGCGCGCGTTGGCCCTTTTCGATCAGCACACGGCGGACGTGTGCCTCGCGACTCGTGTGGAGATGCCAAAGCGTCGTCAGGGTCTCGACAAGTGCGACCATGTCGGAGAGCGCCTGTGATAGCCACGCGTGGTGACTGCCTTGTGCAGACGGCGGTGACGCCGAGGATGGGCCCGGTGCGGACCAGGGTACCATCGTCTGACGCGCGTTTGCTTCTGCCGTCGGTGACTGCGGAGGGGAGGATGGGATGGGGGGTGGGGGCGGGGGTGTGTCCTTCGCCGCGAGCGCGGCAGCCTTGGCCAGGGCCTTTCCTCGCTCCGCGCGCGACGTCAGCCGCGTTGACGATGAGAATGGTGAAGGGGATAGGGAGGATGACGACTCCGCGTTCGGCTCACCTTCTTCGCGCCGATAGGCGAGATCGCACTCTTGTTCCTCCTCCTGCTCGATCTCGACAAGGTGCGCGACAAGTCTCTGCATGTGACCATGGAGGGTGCGACCGGTGGCGGTCAGCGCGAGCAGTGCCGAGGAGGCCGGCACGTGACTCTCAGGGTCATTCTGCAGTCGCTGCAAAGTCGCCTGGAGTGCGGCCAGCTGTTGCGAGAGATCCGCTTCTTCACGCGCACGCGTCTCTGTGTGACGGCTGCTAAGATCCGTCAAACGGCGTACTTCACGTTCGAGCGCGGCGTTTGTCGCCTGCTGCGCTTGTAAGGACTCGCGAGCGTCAGCCTCTGCCTGTCTCGCGGCTGCCGCCGCGCGCTCGGCTTCTTGACGTTGTTGCTGCAGCGTCGCTAGGTCCTTGACGAGCTGGGAACGCTCGTGCTCACATTCGTTCTCACGCGCACGCCAGTCGGACTGGCTCTGAACACGGTCCTGTTTCGCTTCTTGGAGCCGCGCGTGCCACCACGTCTCCTGATCCCGCAGAGCCTCCTTGTGTGTTTGCTCTTGACGTGCGATGGCGGCTTGTAGTGACGTGAGCTCCCGCTGCATTTGTGCTTGTTGTGGCCGTGTCAATCGCGGCGCTTGCTTGGCGTGGCGCGCACTGACCAAGACCTCTTCTCCATCCCCTTCCGTCTCCGCGTCGTCATCTTCCTCGTGCTGCATTTTTGTCTCGAGAGCTTCCAACTGCGCGTGTTCTTTTTGCCGTTGCCGACGCGCGGCCTCGGATTGTGTGAGTGCGGCGCGGAGCTCATCTCGCTCGCGGCCGAGCTCGCGGCACCGCTCCTTGAGCTGGTCGAGCTGATCAATCAGTTCCTCACCGACATGAATGCAGCGCGTGAGCTCTGCGTCCTTGGCGTCGTAGCGGGCATCTTGGTAGTGCAGAAGGTCATCGAGCTGCACGAGTGCGTCGACAATGCGCGGACAGACGCGATGCGCCTCGGCGAGCTCGTGCTCATCAAGTGACTCCAGTGGAGACCGCGAGGGTCCATCAGCCGCAGAAGATGTCGACGTAAGCAGAGAGAGTTGCCGCTGCTGTCTGTGTTGAGGGGTCTGCGGTGCGCGATTCGGCGGTGTGCGATTCGGCGATGCGCGGTGCTCACTTACCGCTGTCTTGTTCATTGTTTCCGTGTGTACGTCTCTCTTTTTGTTTTCCGTTGTGTGTGTGTGTGCTTCTTTCGTTGATGCGCGAGTGTGAGTCTAATCTATGTAATCACGCGTCTTATGATAGTCAAAGAACGTTTGTCCACACCATTGTGAGTGTCAGACAGAGATAGAGACAGAGAGAAATCATAGTGAGTGGCGAGTAGAGGAATGATAGAGATAGCGGCGTGCAGCGCCACTCAAATACGCTACGCGCCCGTACGATTTTGTTTTTGTTTTGTCATACAGAAAAAAAAAAAAGGCGGTACCCGTCACGTTCTGCGCTTTACGTCAAATGTTGTGCACCCGCAAGAGTGGTCAAGTAGGCAGAGGCGTGTCCAACAGGGGGGGGGGGGCGGAGTCCCGTCCTGCTGACCCGTTCACGCGTGCGCCATCGCTGCCGCTGTCGCCATTATCATATCGCGTTGTGTTCAGCGGCGCATCAACATTTACAGCACCAACGGTCACACCACACACCCCTTTCTTTTTTCGCTCCACAATGGACTTGTTTTTGACATTTATCCATCAGAGGTGTTTTCGTTTCCGACCTTATTCTCCTTGTTTGTTTGGCTCTCCCGTGCGTCTTTGCAGAACTATGAAACATCCGCGCTCCCAACGAAAAAGAAAAAGAAAAAGGCTGAAGACTCGTTGAAAGACTGATAGAGAGAGAGAGAGGGGACAAAGAGAAAAACAGACGGATGGGACAAGTGAGTCCACTAATGGGGTGGCGGCGCGAAGGAAGAGAGAACATGTGAGCGCACACACACACATGTACACAAATCGTTCTGTCGGTGTGGAGACAAGCGAAATACACAGAGAGGGACAGCAAAAGAAAAAAAAAAAATGCCGGCATGTGAGAGATGTGAGAGAAGAAGGAGACCAGTGGACACGCGGCGCCACCGTGCTCGTGTCAAAAAGTGCGTGTGCATCCCCTTGGTTGCTCTCTCTCTCTCGGTACTTCTCTAAATTTCTGTTTTCCCTTCGGATCGTACGTCTACGAGAGCGACCTTGACGTCCTCGCCACGCGCTCGCATTTCCCTCTTCCTGTTTCGCTTCTCACCGTACATGGCTTCCACCATCTAATTGTTGTTCAACACCAACATGTCCGCGCCGCCACGGTGTACGCCCATGACCTGTTGAATATCGTGGTCCAGCGAAGTGACGGCGTTGCTGCGGCCGACGCTCACCGGCACAGAGCCAGCGGCGTCTGCCCTTGTACAACGTTCCGTTTTGAGGCTCCGCAGCTTCGCCGCGAGGATGGATTTAAGACTGTTGAACCAAACGACTTGCTGCGCGCTAGAATCGTGATTGTCCTCCACATCGCGTCGACGCACTTGAAGATTCTTGGTGCGATCCTCAAGCTCCTTGGTCAGGCTGGTGAAGTAATCCGCGTAGGTCTTGTGCATGGGATCAAAAGAGGCCGCGGGATCACTACGGAACTGTTTCTCATCCTCCGCACGGCGTACCATGGCTTGCTGCAGCACCGCCTGTGCGCGGATGCGATGATAGAGGGATTCATCGGCGCTCGTGTCGCGCTTGAGCTGTGTTACCTGATCGTCAAGTTTTTGAATGTCTTCCATGAGCAGGGACTGCTGGTAGTCATACTGCGACTTCTTCTCTGACCACTCCTGATCGACCTCCGCTGCGGTTTGACGCACTGTGCGGAGCTCGTTGATAAGCGGTGCCAGACGCGTGCGGCCTTCGCGAATCGCGAGTGTGAAGTCCTGCACAACGCGTGACAGCTCCTCGAGAGTCTTCCCCTTCACCTCCTCCAGCGTCTCTTGCTCATTCGTCAGCTTCGACAAGCGCTCCATCGTGCGGCTGTACCCCTGCAAACCCAGCTTACTCTCCAAATTACCGATTTCCCGATCGAGTTGATCGAACTGCTCTTGGAGAACGGTCTCGGTGTAGGACAGTGTGCCCCATTCCGCGCGCTGCTCGGCGAGGCGGCTACGCAACGTCTCTGTTGCCGTCTTCTTGGCACGCACTTCATCGGAGAACTGCTTAAAGGCATCGCCGCGCAGCATATTCGTCGCTTGCCGCAGCTGCTGGATGTGGTTCTCCTTATCGCGAATGTCTGCCACAGCGCGGCCATTGTCTACCTGGAGGGAGCTCAGCTGCGTCATGAGCTCGTTCTTGCGGGCCACCACACGATCGAGTTGCTGCTTGAACGTGTCAATCGATATACCGTCACCACCCGGACGCTGCCGGGCCTTGACCTGATCATGCAGCTTCCTCACCGCCTCCTCCAGCTGACGCTCCTCCGTGGATAGGGCCTGCATGTCCAGCGGCTCTGAGATGAGCTTCTGAAACTCGGCGTTCTCCTTCTTCTTCTGATCTATTTCGCGCGGCAGCTGCTCGTCGAGCTTCATCTTATTGGTCTGGATTTCGTCCGCCATGCGACGCATCATCATCTCCGCACGCCCATCGGCGACGTCGCGGCGGATATTCTGCAATCGTGTGTTCATCTCCGTCTGCTTCAGCTCCGCGGATATTTTCTTCTGCTGCTGCTCCACCCGCCGCTCGGACAAGGCGGTCTCCTCCTCCTGCGCGAGCCGCAGAGAGCGGCTTGCCGCGAGCAAGGCCTCCTTGTCCTTCACTCCTGAGAGCTTCTTCTCCGCCGCTTGAATGTACCCGGTGAGTCGATCGCGCTCTTCTTGGAGTGCGGTGACCTTCCGTGTGGCCTCCGCAGGATCGGCGAAGGTGGCGCGAATGCC
The DNA here is from genome assembly GCA_030849045.1 of Wallacemonas rigidus. Taxonomy (NCBI): domain Eukaryota; phylum Euglenozoa; class Kinetoplastea; order Trypanosomatida; family Trypanosomatidae; genus Wallacemonas; species Wallacemonas rigidus. The sequence continues at coordinate 77,344 of JASAOL010000584.1, read as the reverse complement.
GTCCACACGACGGTGGGTTTGCACAAAGGCCGTGCGAAGCTGATGATACTCGTTGAACAGGTTACGCACATCCTCGTCCTGAGCGCGGATGTCTTCAGGGATCTCCAGCGGCTGTAAGAACCGCGAGAGGTAGACGCGCTTCTCGTTCTGATCCCTGTGCGTCAAGACCCAGTAAAGGGTCGGGTACACGACCGTCGTCTCCGCGCGTGCGAAGCTATCTGGGAAGCTGCCCTGGATGAAGGGCGGGACGCGGTAGCCGAGCGTCTTGATAAGGAAGTCAAGCATCTTCGGCACATGCTGCTCGAGCTTCAGAGATTCCATGTCCGCTGCCATGCTCGGCTGTAACTTCGCAAAGACGTCGTTGATGACCTGCAGGAGCTGCTTATCACTGAGCTGGTCGAAGTCCACGAGCGAGTAGCTTCGCTGAAGGGTGCTGTTGGTCATCTCAACGATGCTGCGAAGAAGCTCCTGCGGCGACATCTGGTCCGCGGACGGAGGCGCGGCAGCAGCGGCGCTGCCATCGGTCTGGTTCACTGTGGCGGAGGCGTCCCGCTGAGCCATGGTGAGCGAGAACATGACGCGATGTCAGAGGAACTCAGTGCAAAGAGGGCGTGGATCCGTACACAGTAGTCACGGAGCAGCCACAAAAAAAAAAAAAAAAGCAGGTCCGTCCGAAAAAGAAGAAAAGAAAAAAGAAGAGGATAAATTTGACTTCTCTAAACACTCGTTCTTTTGTTTTTACACAGAGCGGAGCAATCAACAACAAAAACAAGTTTGGGTACGGCGAGGTGAAGAGAAAAACAGACAGGAACGAGGTGCGTGAGTGCGTGAGAGGGGTGAGAGGTGAGAAGACCCCGGGCAACCAAAGCGATGTGTGTGTGTGTGTGATGTCAAGTACGTGTCACTTGAGGAGATCTCAATGATACCACGTCAACACACACAAAAAAAAAAAGCACAAAGACGTGCATATCGCCTTTTCGGATGCCCCTTCTACGGGTCTGTGCGAGTCCAAGAAACGCTCCCGGTGAGGCCGACTCAACTGCACGACGTGGGTCTCCCCTACTGTTCGTTTATCACCCTCATTTTTTTTTTCTCCATTCGATCCATCCTCTTCCTTTTTGTTTTCATTCGGCTTTCGCTGTGACCATACGGATGGAACTCGAGAGCAACAAAGAGGAGGGAGAGAACACACACACACACACACGAACAAAAAAAAAAAAGAAAGAGAGGAACAACGAGTGACAACTATCCATTGTACTCGGCAGTTTTTTTCTGTACTTCTTGCGTCCGCGACGCGCGCGTGCGTATCTTCTCGTTTGGTAGCGGTGCGTGTACTTCGTCTCATCCACCCCTGTCCGTCTTCACGCTCCGTATTGTCAGCTCAAAATCGTTCTGTCTTCCCTCGCGGTTCTTCTCTGATCGACGGCACATCTACACGCCTCCTTTCTTTTTTTCTTTTTCTTGTTTTTTTTTTCCACATAAAGAGACACGTGACGCTGATACAGAGGGGGAATCAAAATCGTACGGGGAAAGACTGGGTGTGCGGACACTCACGAACTGCCTTTTTTTTTCCCGCGCCGTTGACGCGGACACGTCAACACAACAAGTCCGTCATCAAGACGAAAAAAAAAAATTGAAGCGAGTGATATAAAAGCAAAAAAAAAAAAAGAATGAAGCAAATGGGACGAGCACAGTAAAAGGAAAAAAAAAGAAAAAAAAAAGAAGCAAAGTCACAACACGAGAGAGAGAGAGACAACAAGAAGAGAGTGACGAACAGCAAAGGTAGGAAGTTTGACGTTGTCAACGACAGTGCACTTGGCCAGATCAACGAAAACGAGAACGGAAACACACACACACACGCACACACACACCAAAAAAAAAAAAAAACAGATGAATCAGAGAACGCACAGGAGAGGGCGCGTCCTCCTCCTTCTTTTTTTTTTTCTCTGTGTGTTCGGTTCTTCCGGTGTTTCTTTTCTCATTTGTGTTTTTAGATCCGCTTAAGCTGCAGAAGGCGCATCTCGAGCGCGTCGCGAGGGTCGCCAAAAGGAGGAATCAACATGCCGGATGGTGTCCGCAGAGCCCCAGGGATGTCTTCGCCGAGCGCGTGCCCCGCGCCACCGTTACCACCAAAACCGCTCATTTCGCCCCCGCTACCAGCCGCCGCCGAGGCCACCAGACCGTTCGGGTCCTTGAGTTTGTCGACGTCGAAATTCTCGAGACTGTATTCCTTGGCGATGCTTGTGAGGTAGGCGATGCACTTGTCATTACCCGGAGTGTAGAGTGCCAGTCGGTCCATCATTTTCTGATTGACCGAGTACTCGGCGTTGCCCACGGCCATCTCCACAAACGTCTTGCCGTACTTGTTTTCAAACGCCTTCCTCAAGTTTGACAGCTCGGGAATCGTGTCACCCACACGCGCGCTCGCCCACAGTACAGACGTGATGGCCTCCTTGAGTTCGGGCGGACACGCGGAGCTGGGGTCCTTCTTGTTGTTCGCATCGCGCAGCGGCTTACTCTCTGCGATGAGCTGTACGCGGTTGGCGAGAAGGTCCAAAAAGAGCGACAGCACTTCAAAACCTTCGATGTTGACGTCCTCGCGGATACAGTTTTCAACCCGAATACGCGCGGAGTCGTACTTGTCGATAGCCAGCAGCTCTGCGATGGCACGGCGCTGCACCTTGACGCTGTTGATGAGTTTGTTCCTCTGCATGTTCAATCGCGTGACGGCCATGCGGATGTTGGCCTTGACCTTGGTGGGATCGAAGCCGCTCCCGGTCTTCTCTTGAAGAAAGGATTTCATCGCGTGAGGAGAGAGAGAACAAGTGTACTAACGGTACGACGAACAATTAATTGTTTCCTTGTTGTTGTTTTTCCTCGGTGTCAATTTGTTTTGCTTTTTGTGATGGCGTTTGCCCACGTGTGTGTGTGTGTGTGTGTGCGTGTGCCGCGATAATAATTTAGTTATGTGACAGAGATGACATGAGGAGGAGGCGCGAAGGTGGAATTCGTGTGGGCTCTTCTGTGCTCTTCTGTGCTCTGATTTCTTTTTTTTGTTGTTGTTGTTTTGGGGTCGTGACGTGCATCCACGTGCGTTCTCACAGTCTCATGCGGTTCTGGACGGTGCGTCTGAGGACAAAGTTTGAGGTCCGCACTTTTTGTTTCCCCTTTTCCGTGAAGCCACGACATCTTCACCCCGACGGGTGAGCCTTGAGATGCTTTTCTCTTTTTTTTTTTTTTTGCTTTTTGGTGTTCAGTAGAGGCACATCTCCAACAGCGGGTGACCGTTTCACCGCGTGATCTCCGCCGCGTCGCCGCGAGTGGACTCGGTTCATCCATTTTTTTTTCTTCTTCTTTTTCTGTTTTTTTTTTTGTCATCGCAACCCGTACGCAGCCTCTCGTGGATCGACACAACAGTCGCCGAGGCCGAGAAGGACGGCCAAGTCAATGTGGAACCCCCACGCGGGCGTGTTCCGTCAGCTTCGCGAACGCGTTGACGTTAAATCAGCTTACGCTTCACGATCGTTTTACGCGTGTACCGAAAAGTGGACCAGACAACCACAAAACAAACACCAACGATGAACACGGTGCTGACCCAGACGCGGGTAAAGGTGCTTTCCGCGGTCTGACGCATGCGCAGAAAGCGGTCGAGAAGATGATCGGTTTCGCGCAGAATAGCTTTTAGCTCACGCCAGCAGACCATCAGCGCCTCCACCTTGGCGTGTACTTCCGCCGATGTCAAGAGCTCGTCGTCATAATCGGCGAACGCACGGCCCTTGGCACCGGAGGCTTCCATCGCCTCCAGCTCGCGCCGCAGTAGTTCTTTTGGGTCTGACCAGGCGGCTTCAGGGATACCCTCGACGTGTCGCAGGGCACGGCTGCCGCTTGGGCGGCGGATGTGCTGCCCGCCGCCCTTCAGCTGCACCTGTCGAGTGGTGGAGACGTCCACTAACCCAATCGTGACGCGCTCAACGAGCTTGTTTCTCGCGCTCTGCTTCACCAAGCGACGCGCATCCAGCGAGAAACAAATCGCATAAGTACCCGGCTTCACACGGGTGCCCCCAGCCGTGCCGACACTTGAGGCCGCGTGAAAATGGACGGTGATCAGGCGCGCCGCCGTGCGATCAAACGTCGGCTGTGAGCTGGTGGCGTCTGCCTCGCCGGACTGACGGCGCTGCGTCTCCAACTCAGTAAACGTCTTTTCTTTTCGATCGGCGGCATCATTAAACTGGCGAAGCTCGTAGGGCGTCAATGTCGTCACCTCGACGATGTGGTCCGCACTATCCAACACTGCGAGGCCGACGGTGGAGGTCGATGGCAAATGCGTCGAGACCAGCAGCTGCGAGCGCACGTCGGTGATGCTCAGATTCGAATCGTAGGTGAAGCTGACGGCACCGCGCCGGGCGTCGGTGTCCATCTCAACCAAAAAGCAATGCTGCGCTCCGCCATCTGCCGCGATCACCGCCTGCGGTGTCGTATCGGGACTGTCCGCCGTCGACACGGTGTGCTCCGATGAGAACAAGTGGAAATCGATCGCAGACGCCACGGACGCGGACAACACCACGCACACCAGCAGCGTGACCAAGAGCAGGCGAGGAGCCCGCGATAAATAGGGGCGAGGGGCACCGTACATCATACTGTTGTGCAGCGCTTCGTGTGTGTGTGTATGTGTGTGTGTGTGTGTGTGTGTGACACAGCAAGAGAGAGAGAGAGAGAGGTGGGGAGGGTAGCGTGTGTCCTGTTGAAGCGCAGACAAGGTCGCACCAGAAAAAGGGAGGGAGGGGGGGGGGGAGTGGACAAAAGACACACGAGGCGCGGGTGTGCTGCCGGGAAGGGGCTGATCACACGGAGAGTGAGAGACTCATCTCGTGAGCGTTCGACGTGCGCGCTGATGCTTCCACGTGCGATGTCCCTTTTTTTCTTTCTTTTTCTTCGGCTCTCTCTCTCCCCTCTGTCTTTTGCCCAGTGTCGTTCGTGTGCGCGTGAAAACGCGTGCACCACGTCTGATTGTTAATAGTTCTCATCAAACTTGAGGAAACACTCACATCATAATTTGGTGAGCGACAAGACGACAAGAGACAACGTCGGCTGCGAGGATTAAAACAACAACGACAACAACACGTGAGGGGCACGGCTTGGCACTCGACTACACATCTTCCTCAAGCGGTGGCATATCATCGTCGTCGTCGTCTTCATCTCGCGTGCCCTCCACCGAAGCCTGTCCAGCTGCGGAGCCGAAGCTGGGGATGGTATCACTACCCTCCACGCCCGCGTACTGCTCCGCGTCCATTTTTCCCTCCTTCACCATGAATTGACGCATCATATCCTCGTAGTTGATACCACTCTCGCCGCCCTCACCGAGTCCAAAGTTGGCCAGGTCGTCCTGGTCGCCACCGTCCTCGTCGTCCTGGTCTTTCCATTTTGACCAGTCCACGTGCAGCTGCGGCAACGTCATCTTCAGCTTCGTCAGGCGCGGCCACTGACGATGGAGCGCGTCCTCCTCCTCATCATCATCCTCACTCCCGCTCTCCCTCTTCTTCAATTTGACCTCAATGTGACGAGGACGTGTCACGTGCTGGCTCTCTTCGGCCGAGACCGGGCGAAAGAGGTCCAACGCACACGCGTACGTGACGTGCACAGGCGCGGCAGTGCCGGCGGGCGAGGACGCCGCTGCCGCCCCCCCGCCAGCCGTCTCCGGTGCTGTGCAGGAGAATCGCAGCTCTTCGCCATTGTGCTGGATGTCGATCTTGACATCGCGTGCGTCCTGCACATCGATGGTGAGAAATACGTACTCCGCTCGCTGCGCCCACTTCATGGGCGGGCAGAGCGCTGCGGACATTGCTCTGTTCTGTCTAGACGAATGGATTAAATGTGTGTGTGTGTGTGTGTGTATTGGGGCTTGTGGGAGTAGGGCGGCATGGACAGAGAGGTAGACAGGTGTGAGCCGGGAGGATGTGGGAGATGGGAAGATGAAGAGAGAACGCATGCCGAGAGAGAGTTATGCTCTTTTGGAGAAAAACAAACCAGAAACACACAAAGTAGTTGAACGTCCAGAGTGAGAAGAAGAAGAAGAAGAGAGAGAGAAGTACTTGTTGTCGCAGCTGAGTGTTTGCTGTGCGCGGACTCGTCAATGGGAGACGACATCTCTCTCTCTCCCTTTTCAAGATGCGTACGTGTGGATGCTTGCAGTAGCACGACGATAAACAAGCCATACACAGTATGAAGAGCGGGGGAAAAAGAAGACGAGAAAAACAAAACAAACACAACGCGCGCCTACGCTGAACGTACTGCGATGACATACGAGGGCGACATACACACAAAACAAAACAACAACAAGAATAACACACACACACACGCACACGCGCTCTCCACGACTCGGTTTAACTACTGATGCCACCATCGCCGTCGCCGTCACTGAAGCATTCTCCTCGTGCTTCCTCAGAGCGCGGTGTGATGGAAGGAGCGTCGAGGTTGATGGTTTCGCCCTCCGAGACTTCAGGACCGGCCGTGGACAAGTCAGCGTGCGCGTCGAGCTCCACAGGCGGCGAGAGTGGCGAAATCGAAGGTGCCGCCGTCGTGGCCGCGGTGCGCGTGGCGACGAGGTCGGCGTCCAGTGCCGACTGAGGTGGGGGCGGTGGCGCTGGTCGGATAGCGCTACCGTTCTCCGTCCGCGGCTTCACCGGCATCGCCATGAACTTTGTCGTGAACGTCTTGGACGGTGCGCGGCAGAATAGTGCTGTCTGCAGCGGCGGCACTTCGAGCGCGTAGACGACACCGAGGTCGGCGTCTGTAAACTTGTGCGTGCTACCAAGAGGCTCGACAGCGGGCTCCGTTGTGTCCGGTTCGAAGACGACGTGCACCTCCATCCAGTGATCTGCCGTGTCGTTGTAAAACGCCCAGGTATTCGTATGTGTGTCGACTAAGCGGAAGAGAAGACCGTTGCCGTGCTCCTTGAAACACTTGTAGTATATGTTCCACGCGGGCATGACCGCAGCGTCCGGGCGACCGTGCTCAAAAGGCATTTCTTCTGCGTCGTCCTGTTCAGTCGATCGCACTTCGATCGGCACACGGTTCGCATCGTCGTCTCCCGCGCGCGAGGTACAAGGCCGCATGGGGTCGTTGTGTGAGGGTGGAGTACTTTCAAAGAGGTACTCGGGCTCCGCACTCGACATGCCCACCGCGAACGGTGCCGACGTGTTGTCGTAAGAGATCGAGACCATCGGCGTGCGCATAACAGACGTCGTCTCTTCATCAATAGCACCCTCGCGGTGATCATGTACGTGATCATCGGCACCGTTCAGACTCGTCAATGACTCGCCGCGCGGGCACGCGTGTGCATGGTGCGGCGGTGAGCTCTGCGAGGGCGACAGAGCGTGCGGCAGCGTACCGCTCGCCTCCGCGGCGCATTGCGATGCCCCGTACGGACTGGCCGCATCGACGTCTGCCTGTGTGTCTTGTTCATCGTATTGGCGCTGCACGAGGGCGTACACGTTGCTGTGCGCCGCCGTCCCATGCGGTGCGTCCTCGGTGTGGCGCCAGCTTCCGCAGTCGTCATCGCCGGTCAGAGTGGAGGAGCCTCCTCCGCCGCCTCCATCAACACGACCCCCGCGCATGGTTACCGGTGTCTGAACGGAGTTGGGCGAGTGCGGCGTGTTGTCGCGTTTATCCTCTTGCGGTTGTATGTGTGAGCGTGGCCAAGACGCGTAACTGGTCGCGGGGGCCTTCGCGGAAGGCTCGTGCGGCGGGAGCACATCCCCAGCACGCCGCGCATACTGTTCGTCATCGCCTCGCTTCGCCTGCACGCGCTGATGGGACGATTGGTCGTAATGATGACCCTCGTCCATGTGAGCGTCACTGCGATGCGCGTGGCTCGCACCGTCCGCGGGTTCGTACGGTAGTGCACTGGCTGCCAATTCGAAGTCGTGCGGTTCGCCAACGAGGAAGGGGGCGGTCACGAGCGGGGGTACAAACACAGAGGCGATGACACCGCTTCCGTCGGTACTGGTGATGTCGGGCATGGTCTGTACGCCTGGTGCCATGAGAAGATCGTCGCTCGCCGGCAGACGCACGTGTACCTCCATCGTGTACTGACGCGTGTCATTGTAGAACGCCCAGATATGATTCACGTCGTCAACTAGGCGGAAAAGAAGACCATTGCCGTGTCCCTCGAAACAAGAGAAGACGCGATGGTAGGTTGGAATGATTTCGGGATCCGGCCGGCCGTTTATGAACGTCGACGGCGGCGCTGGCGATGCTGCAGTGTCCGCCAGAGGCGGAGGTGGCGCCGCGGCGGTGCGCTCCTCTCCGTCCGTACCCTGCCTACCGCTGGTAAGGTCGTTCCCGCTCATCAGATTCTGGTTTGGATCGGTGAAAATACGCGCCACCGCTGCGGAGGGCAACACAACATCTGGATTGACGACCTCCGATGCGCTCTCGTGCGGCTGCCTCGATGACAGCGGCGTCAGCAGTTCGCGCGCCACGTCCATCGACACACCATCGAGACTACTCTGAGAGCCCGCCTGGTACGAGCTTTGGTCGAATATCGCGGACTCCCCCACTGCGCGCGACACATCATGTCGATGGTTCGGGGAGAGAGGTGAGGCGCCTGCCGCATCCGGACTCTCTGCCGCACCGGTGGGGACTCGCACCTCGGGCCGCACTCGCTGTTCTTGCTGTTTCCGCACGGTCAGCGCATGTCCACTCGGGCGAAGCGGCAGTGACGCCGGCGCCGACGCGCGCGAGCCGGGTAAGAGTACGGAGTCATCGCTGTGCACATCGCCCCCGCCGTCGTTGCTGTTCGGCGCGCGTGAGAAGTGCTTCGGCACCGGCTCCGCGGTGAAGCTCAACCGGTAGATCGACGGCGTACCCTGGAGTAGCAGTTGTGTGGCACCTGGCTCTACGAATACGGTCAAGAGCGCGCCGTCGTCCCCTGCCTCTGCGCACATTGTGACGATCGTATGCCCAAGTGGACGGACATCTGACCGCGAGGCTTCCTCCAGGACCAGATCGACCCGCATCACGTACCCTGTCGTGTCGTTGTAGAAGGCCCACATGTGCCGCTCCTCGTCGACGAGTCGGAAGAGGAGGCCATTGCCGTTGTCCTTGAAGCACTTGTACACCTTATCGTAGCGCACCGTCGGCGTACCGTTGAGGAACTCAACACTCATCGCCGGGGCCGCCTCCGTCACGTAGCTCAGGTGAAACCCTGTGATCTTCGATCCAGCCACGTACAGCTCTGTGGCACCTGGGTACACGTCGAGCGTCGCCGCCATGGGCTGGATATCACCGTTCCCTGTCGCGAGCTCCTCGGGCGTGCACGGCGCAAAGACGGTCCGCCCCAACGCCTGCACGTCGGAGCCTGATTTGAACGTACACCGCACCTTCATGATCGTCTCGGTCGTGTCGTTGTAAAACGCCCAGACAGGCGTCAGACGACGCGACACGTTCGGGACGTGGCCTTCGTCCGCCGCCGCATCGTCTGCCGTGTCCTTCTCGGCGCGGTAGGTAACGAGACGGAATAATAAACCGCCTTGCTCGGCGAAACAGGCAAAGCATTCGTCGTATGGCAAGAGTGGATCGGGACCGCCAGCGTTGAAGCGCTGCTCGTCAAGTGGGACTGGGATAGACATGCTTGAAATAAATGACAAATTTGTAAATTTTTTTGTTGAAAGAATATACCACACGCCTCGTTTTTGCCGACTTATCTGTTCACGCTTCTGTTCGTGTTGTTGTTGTTGTCTAGGCTTGTCGAGTGCTTCGCGTCTGTCGAGGCGACTCTTGGTATGTGTGTGTGTGTGTGTGTCTTTGCAAGAGGAGGGGATATGATCAAAGAGAACAAGAGCACTATCGAGCAGAGAACCCGCAAGACAAAGCCACTTAAAAATAAAATAAATAAATAAAAAACGAAAACAATAGCAACAACAACAACAACAACAAAGAGAGAATATGCTCTGATGGCGAAGAGATAAAGAAAAAGACTGAAGTGCGTTATAATTGCACGGATGACGGGAGACAAGGTTTTCGTAGATGCTGTGTTTGATTTCAATGCGTTTTTGCTTTCGACGTTTTTTAAAAATGTTTCGTGTCGATGGTGATTCTTTTGATACACGAGATGGAACAGTGGTTATGGAACGAACGGGGAGCGAAACGGAAGAATGCGAGGAAGATGCGATTCGGTCTGAGCGAGCGAGCGAGCGAGGAGTGACGGGTAGTACGTCGTACATGTTCGTTTTTTTTTTTTTTGGTTGCAGACGAAGTAGGGAGGGAGGAGCGCAGCGCAACCGCAGCGGCGACACTTAACATCATTTCAGTCGCATGCTTTTCTCTCGCGGTGCGTGTGTGTGTGCGCGCGCAGCATCATGTGCGCACAGCCATCACACTAGCCGCACAAAGGCACGTGATACGGGTCATCATCACCGCCGATCAGCTCTTGGCGATAGGGAGGTTTCGTCCCTTTATGGCAACTCTTTGCCCCTTTTTTCGGGCCTGTCCGCTCCTGACGAGCGTCCCGAATACCTCGTCTCTTTGTCAGTCGTTCTTCTTTGCTCGCCTCGACAACCGCACAGCGGACGGTTGTGGATATAAGGTTCAAAGAAAACGAAAAAAAACTAAACTAAACTAAACGATGAGAACAATAAAAAGGGAAAAAAAAGAAAGAAGGATGATTTTTTTCATTTGAGTGCTGTCCTGACACACACTCCAGAAAAAAAAAAAAAAAACTGTTCCGTCCATTGAACATATGCACGCCATTCGGGCTATGTGCGCTCTCTCTGTTGTTTCATTCGTTGGATTCATTCCTCCACTTTACTTGTTTCTCTCTCTCGCAATTGATCTGACAAGTGTTGTTTCCCTTTTCACAACCGTACCTGTCATCAAATGACCGCTCACCCTACCACCGACACCACCACACATCACGGACGTATCCTTGAACGCGCGTACCATCCGTGTAACTTCTCCACTCCCCGCCCTGTACTTTTTTGAAAAAAAAAAAAATTCCTCACGCTCACTCTATGTCAGCAAGAAGAACACTTACAATAAATGAAGTGCACACATAGAGAGAGAAGGAGCTGAATTTGACTGGCCAACGACTCTGAAACAGATATCTTTGGCACCAGTAGACATACGTCAACGGAAAGAGGAATAGAAAAAAAAGTTGCTCTGGGAAGGGACGAAATCAAAAGTTTGAGGACCTCACACACATCTGTACACCACAAGAGTCACACGTGTTTCCTCGAGCCCAGATTCGTGTGGTAGTAGGGCAGGGGAGTGGATAGAGAGGAGTACAGTGCGGCGTGAGGTGAGTGCGGAAAAGAATGAGAGTGAGAGAAGACAAAGGGGAAAAAAAAAAATGGATGAGACGTAGTCCATGTCTGCGACTCCTATAGAGTGAGCCAAGAGCGAAGAGGAATCCGCGAGAAAAAACCCGGAATAATGGGGAAAAATTAAAAAAAGAAGAGACACACAAATACGATCGCACGCCACACGTAAAAAAAAAAAAAAAGAGAGAGAGAAAAAAAAAACTCTGGGGAAAAACAAAAAACAAAGTGTGGCAGAGAAAGCAAAGCGCGGTCTGGAAGGCGACATGAAGAAGGCAAACAAAGGGCGAGAGATGAAACAAAAAGGACAATCAAGGCTGCGGTAGTGAGCCTGGGAGACTGAGAGACACGTCAAAGTGTCCATCTCGCTCTTTTTTTTTTCTTTCTTTTTCGTATTCGCGGCTTTAAAGCGGACGTAAAAAGAAAAAAAAAAGAGCGAGATGGACACAACAATACGAATAAAGAGTACGTGAGGTTGTGAAACACACAAATTTCACCACGAGACGAAACAAAAACAAAAAGAAATGCGAGAGCGAAGAAAGAGATACACATGCGTCGCAATGACGACACGGCTCTCTCTCACCTCAATTCTTTTCTTTGTTTTGTAATTGCTACAGTGGCCTCGTGCTTGTCCTTTTTTTTTTCATTTATTCTCCTTTGCTTTCTTTTTATGGGCGCGATGGGCATGATTACACAGCGTGTGTGGGTGCGCGTGTGTCGTACTCGACGCGCGATCGACTACCGGTAACCGGGCACCGAGCGGCGACGGGCAGACACCTTGGAGGAGAAGCTGTGGATATCACCCTGCACGAACGGAACCGTCGCGTTCGGTGGGACGACGGTGACGTAGGAGAGGCCCTGATCACTGTCATCGGTCAGTCGCGTCTCACCGAGCAGCTTGATCGTCGTGTCCTCATCGAAGGCCATGGTGACGGTGAAGGTGGTGTCTGCCGTGTCGTTGTAGAAGCCCCAGCAACCGGTTTCTGTGTCAACGAGGCGGAAGAGCAGACCGTTGCCGCGGTCCTTGAAGACCTTGAAGACCTGGTTGTGCGGGGCGATGCTTTCATCGGGCTGGCCATTCTCGTAGGCGGGGTTCGTCTCAGGCTTGGACTTGTTCACGCTCTCGGCGGCGGCGCTGATCTCGAAGTTGGTCGGAGAGCCGGTGAGGAAGACGACGGTGGAGACGGGGGCGACATCGACGGTCACGATGATATCACCAGGGTTCTCGGGATCCTCGCTCACCTGGGCGTACTCGCTTGGTGTGAACTTACCCTGCTCGCTCTCCGGGAAGCGCGCCTTGGCCTGCATGATGTACTCCATCGTGTCGTTGTAGAAGGCCCACACAGCGTTGGCCTCGTCCACCAGGCGGAAGAGCAGACCGTTGCCGTTGTTCTTGAAGCACTTGTACACCTTGGCGTTGGCGACGTCGATCAGGCTGTCGTCGGGCTGGCCGTTCTCGTAGGCGATTTCGCTGGGGTCGAGGGGCTTATCATTGCTGAGGGGCTCGGCGGTGAAGCTCAGGTGATAGTTCTGGGCGTCACCCTCCATGAAGGGCTCCGTCTTACCTGGCTCAATCTCGAGGCGGTAAGTCGCACCCTCGGGGTAGTTCTCAGGGGCCCCGAGGTCCTGCGTCCTGCCGAGTGGCTGTACGCCGTCGGCGTTCTCGAACTCGACGGTGGCGATCATCATGAACTCGCGTGTGTCATTGTAGAAGTACCAGGTCTTCTTCTTGTCGTCCACCAGGCGGAAGAGCAGGCCGTTACCGTTGTTCTTAAAGCACTTGTAGATTTTGTTGTACGGCACCGTCGGCTGGCGGTATTCGAAGGCGACATTGAGGGCCGGGGCAGCCTCGGAGGCGAAGTCCATGTTGAAGCCGTTCACCTTACCTTCGAGGAACGGCTCCGTGCGGAACGGGTCCACACTGAGGGTGATCTCCTGCTCGCATGTTTCATCGACACTGCCGTCGTCGTGAGGGATGACGGTGAGGCGAGCGCGACGAATGGCCTTGACCTGGCTGCCGGGGCCGAGGTGCGCGCGCACCTTCATGACGGTATCGGCGGTGTCGTTGTAGAAGGCCCACTGGCCGGTCGCGGTGTTCACCAGACGGAAGAGCAGACCATTGCCGCTGTTGTTGAAGCACTTGTAGATCTTGTCGAACTCGAAGTTTGTGGGTTCGCCATTAATGAAGTTGGCTTCCTCGATCGTGATTTCGGTCGTCATGGTGGTTGCTCTTTTGTGTCTCGCGTGCGGGATGTGCTGGTGTGGCAGCAATGCGACGTTGCTTTGGTGCAGTATGGCGATCACGTATCGGAGATGAACGTTAGGATGGGTGACAGAGAGTGTGTTTGCTGTTTAATGCGGTTGAAGATTATTTAGCGCGTTGTGTTGTCGGGATGGTGTGTGTGTGTGTGTGTGCATGTGTATCATGTGAAGAAGACGAACACCAGCAACAACACCAACAATTAAAAAAAAAAAACAGCAAAAACAGCAAAGCAATGTCGCCAAAGAAAGCGATGGAGGCAGAACGAGAGAGACGAGAGAGAAGAGGATGAGCATGGACGTTCAACAGACCGCAAAAAAGGGGAGAAAAACACAAGGTCATGAGAAGAGCAGAACAGTTCTGATTCGCTCGTTAGAATGCACCAAAAACCACAAGTTGGCGTAGGCTCTCCTTTTTTTTTTTGTCTGTGTCGGCGTTGGTGAGCTTCGCCGAGATGGGAGTGACATCCGGTCTCTTCTTCACCACATCCAAATCATTTCACAGCGGCACGAGTACGTCAGCCGCTTCGCCATCCGCTCAGCCAGCCACACAGAAGAGGATAGCGGAACGTGCTGTTGTATGTTTTTTTTTTTTTCACACGTGCGTGCTTGTGTGCTTCTTTCGTAGTTTGTTGACGTGCAGCCGGCCCTTGACGAGCCTCTACATGGTCATCATATAATTGTTGTCGCAGAGCCCCGTCTGCGTCTCGCGGAGAGGAGTACCACACACACACACACACAAAAAAAAAAAAAAGAGAGAGAGCACAGTGTCGCTAGGAAATGTAGAGAGAGAAAAATAACTAAATCGTGGCATTTCAACAACAACAACAAAAAAAAAAAAAGGTCGTGCGCGGCCACGCCACAGTGAACGCGTGTTGTACATGTGAAGCGAAGGTGATTCCGACGTGTGCATGTCACCAAGAAGCGGCAAAAACAACGGAAGACACAACACCGCGCGTCCTCACGACTTCTGCGTACACAGACACTCAAGTTTTTTTTTCCCCACTCGCACACGCGAGTAAACTGTTTTTTTCTCAAGGGGAAAAAGTCTGTTTTATACAAACGATCTCTTCATGTTCGTTCGAGTTTTTTCCCCTTCTGTTGCTGCGATGGCTTTGCAGAATTCGCATCGACTTCCATTTTCTGTTCGTTGTCCTCGGAAGGGGAAGCGGAACACAAAGTAAGTTGTCATCGCGATAGGGCGATCGATTTGACGACATACTCTCAACAGTTTGGACGAAATGGAACGGTGAGGGATTAAAATACAGGGGGGGGGGGAGGAGGGGAGGGTAAAGCATAGGCGAAGAGAGAAACAACGATACACGTCATGAAATGAATTTGACGTCAAATATGTTTGTCGCCCAATCGGAGCCATGACCAAGGAAAAAAAAAAAAGAATATCAATCAATCAATTCATGTGGTCAGCGGCCTCTCTGGCGAGACAAAAACACCAAATGCCAATGCCAACATGAAGAGCAGGACAGGCTTTCTCCTCTGTTGACTGGTCGTGCGGATATCTGAGGTTTTCTTCGTCGCTGCCGATGCCGTTTTACTTTTTCTGTGCGGCGAGGGACTCGCGCGCTAGCGGTTGCTTTTCCAGAAACACCACGTAGCGCGTGACATCTTCGGATGCCACGAGCAGCTCCGTCTCCCCAGGCGCCACCACCACGTCTACCACGGTGGCCTCCGGGTCGTCGCGCAGGAGTTGGCTCATCTGCTCATCGGCGGTGCGCGCGTCTTTACCCGGCGAGGAATCCTTGTCACTGAGTCGACGTTGTGTCCGCTGCTGTCGAGACATTGCCGCTGTCCCGCCTTTCTTGGCATGCTCACGACACGACGTGCTGATATCGCGCGCAGCACCGAGTGGACGCACACGAGACATACCCAAAAACACCACACACACGCGATACGTTCTGTGCGTATGGTCATTGTAGATACTCCACAGCTTATCACGATCATTGACAATGCGGTAGATCGGAGCCGACGGGTAGTCGCGGTAAAAGCGCAGGTAGTGCTTGGTCAGCATGTCATCGACGTGCAGAAACGCATCGACGGGCGATCGCGGTGGCGCCGCGACGCCCTGCAGATGACTTGGCAGCTCCGCGGGTGTGGCGCGAGACCGGCGCTGATGCTCTCGCCGGAGTCGATCGTAGTCGGCCAGCTGCCGGTAGATGACGGGGTTACCGCCCTCGAAGGCCACGTTCGGCGCGTTGTTTTGCGGAGGACGGTCGGCGCGCACGCGCATGCTCGTCGCCGTGACGTCCGCCGACATCTCCGCAAAGACCAACATGTCACCGGGCCACACCGTCGCCCAGATCGTGGTGACGCTTGCCGATGGCTCGATCCGCGGCGAGGCGGGGAGTGAGGCAAAACGAGAGCCGTACGTCATCGCGCTCGGTGGCTCAGGCGAAGCGTACACGTTGACGATGCGCAGGCGATTGAGTGCGGAGCCTGTGTCGACCGTGGTCGCAAGAGAGGCAGACATCTCCGTCCCTTGACAGGCGCCATCGGGCTCGGTCACACCAGTCACCGTGCCGCTGACGACCGTCCAGTCGCCCTCGGCACCGCACAAGTTCGCCGCGGCGGGCGGGAGGCCGATAGGATGGGGACCGCTGCTCGTCTCGACGAACACCTCGGCATCCACAGCGGTGACGAGATCGTGTGGGTTGAAGGTGAGGCTCACAGTGAAGCACCACGCGTCAGAATCGTTAAAGAAGGCCCAGCGTGCGCGCGTGAGGGCGGACGCCTCGTCCTCCTCCAGGGTGAGTGTCTTGGGGTCCGCACGGGGTCTCTCGTCGCCGTTCTGCACAGTCATGTGGGCCTTCTCCTTCTCTGGCGCGGATGTCACCACGTGGGCGTCGCGACGATGCGGCTGCGTGTAGCGGATGAGCGGGGCGTCGACGAGTTTGTACAGCGTAAAGTTGGGGCCGGCGCCGTGGCAGACCTCGAACACTTCATCGCAGACAAAATCCTTCGCCTCGCACGCCACCTCCAGTGCCTTCGCGTGCGTAAACGCGGGTGGTGTCGCCAGAGGGATCGGCTGAGCCCACGCGTGGAAGCGACAGCCCGCCAAGTCCACGGCGCCCGTGGCAGCAAGAAACGGGACGGTGGTATGCGGAGGCACCATCACCAGTGCGTGCTGAAAGAGACGTGCGATGTGCCCGGCCTCGCCATCGCCCGCCCCACGACCCGCACCGGAGAGGCGCGACAGCATCGTCGGCGAAGGTATTCCGTCACACGACTTGTGGGCGGGGTGGCTGGCGGGAGAAGGCGGACGTGCGCTGTCAGACGCGTCTGCGTCACCGAATGACAGCGCCGCGGCAAGAGCGTCGGCTCTCGGCGTCGCGTAGCGCGACAAGGACGTCTCGTTGACGCCCCTCAGAGGTAAATTGACAACACGGTGGTCCTGCGCGCGCGGTGTGGCGTGTCGATACGGGTTCTGCTGCTGTTCGCAGGTCGGGGGTAGCCAAGGTGTGGTCAACAGCTGCGTCTCACCAAGGGCGTGCTGACGGGCGTCGAGCGCGTGTCCAAACATGTTTCGGTCCATTGTGAAGATGACGTGGACGAGCATGTTCAAGTTATTCGTGTCGTTGTACAAACCCCAACGCGTGCCGTCTGCACTGACGAGGCGAAACAACGCACCGTTTGTGCCCAAATGAGATCCTCCGCGACTCAGCGGCGGCGGTGAAATGCGCGGGGCTGCGCCGGACGAGGCGGTCACCGCGGTGGCCGACGTCGGCAAAGCGAGCGCTAACGGTGGCACCGGTGGTGCGTCGACGGAGCTGTTCGTGTCGTTTGTCGTCTTGCTTCGGCCGGCTCGCATTGTGGACGAGTACGCGCCGACGCCGGCCGCGGTCGTCACGGCCAGCGTCGCCACCGGGGAGTTGGCCCTTGTCGTCGGCTGTGAGAAGGTCGTTGTCGTCACGACGCGCCGCGGAAACACCGCGTAGAGCGTGTTGTACGGAAACACCGACTCATCCGGACCGGGTCCGTCGAACACCACCCCGCTTTTGCTGACTTCCTCCTGGTCGGGTAGTGCGTTTTGTTGATCGGCCAGCGCCACCGTCAGAGGATCGTTCACCAGGCTGGGATTCTCCGTGAAGAAACCGCTGCTGCCGGGAAGGCTCACGTACTGCGTGGAGATACTCCGCTCGAGAAGAAGGCTACTGTTGTGACGACTGTTGTTGTTGCTGGCCATCGGATGAATCGCGCAGGCCGCGGGCCGCGGGTTCTCGTCGGTCGCCACGACCCCGTCACAGACGCAGGCCATATCGAACGAGTCCGGCAGCGTCCCGCAGCAGAGCGGCACGATCGCGAGCGGCTCCATCACGACCTCGACGACGACCGCCTCCGGTTGCGAGTACGCACGGCGCACGTGCACGGCCTCGTCACCGTCGCGTGTGCGTGAGGTGAGCGGCGCCTGTGACGAGGACGGCGCGAAGGTCGCGTACCACGCGTCCGGTGACGCCACCGCGTACACGGTCACATAGACGTGGTAGCGCAGTGTGCTGGATTGATTGTACAAGGTCCACTGATTGGCCTCGCTGTCGACCAGAAGAAAAACATCCGTGGACACTGTGTCGACGGCGGCGGGGCTGGAGGACGTGGACGGGAACCTGTGTTCACACCCGTCGGAGAGACGACGCTGTGGGTGTGGGCTCGAGGAGGACCGACTGTCTGGCACCGGCACGCGCCCACCGAAGAGAGCCACACCGCTACCCCCGCTGTGTCGTTCATTGGCGTCCACACGTGTGCGTGGACACGGAAACACCTGGTCACACTCCACGGAGTGCGGCAGCTTCACATGACCCAAGGCTTCGACACCCAACGGGGAGATGCTGCGGTACGGGTCGGTGTAAAAAGAGAAGGCCACAAAGGCCACCGCCTCAGAAAATGGAGGCGCAGACGGGTCGCCGGAAAAGAATGAGAGCCACTCGTCCTCCGCGCTGATCGCCTCGTCGGCGTCGTCGTCGTCACCGTCCAAGTTGTATTCGACCAGGGCGTCGCCCGCCGCGTCCTCGTGTTCGTCAGATAAGTGGGAGGCCGAGGACGGCGCAGCAGCGGACGCGGTGGGGGAGCTCCGTAACGCCAGCAGCGACGGGCGACGACGTGTGACGCGCGCGAAGAGACAGGTTGTCAGCGGCGGCACACGCAGCTGTAAGCCCACCATACACGTGTTCGCCACTGGGGTCCCCGCGTTCCGCACCGCCTCGTCGGTCGAGACGATTGTGGTGCTTCCACACGGCTCCACCTTTTCACCGCGGCTCAGTTGAAAGACCGCCCGCACCGTGGCGACGGCGTACGCGCAGTCGTTGTAGAACGCCCACAGCTGCGTGTGCGTCCTCTTCTTCTGCCCCGCGCGTGCGGTGGAGGACGGAGCAGCCGTGTCGGTGGCCGTCAGTCGATAAAGCCAATTCGTTTTGCCGGTTGGATCGCGTGGGTTGCCCAAGCAACGGTGGACGCGGTCGAAGGTGGGCATCACACCGCGGTCAGGACCCTTCACCAACACGTCATCGGCACGACGACGGCCTCCTTGGAACGTCAGCGTAGAGAGGTCAAGCGGGCACGGCTCGGTCGCGAAGTACTCTTTTCCGTTTTGTACATCGTCGATGAGGTCGAACGTGACGAACGCGCGCGTCTGCATGGGCGGCACAATCGCCTTAGCGACAAAGACAACCACACGACGCAGCTCGCCGCCGCCGCCGGCCGCAGGCGTCGCCCTAGCCGTTTTGCCGGCAGCGGCCACGGATCCCTCGCACGCCGCACTGTCCTGCAAGACGGTATACGTGAGCATTGTGTGGGCACAGGCGCGTATGCGGTGGCGATTCGCTACCTCGTCTGAGGTCCGCGCGCGTGCGGTGAAGGCGGCGTACACGGTGATGTCCGTCGTTTCGGTGCAATTCTTGTAGCTGATTAACCGTTCCTTCCGGTTGACGATCTTCACCAGTGCGCCGTCCAAGAAGGACGTCTCATCACAGAATTTGGTGGACATGCGGTACTCTTGCGCCGCCTTTTTTTTTTGTCGTTATTGTTGGTATTGTCTCTCGCTCGCCTTCGGTGGTCAACGATACCGTCTCGATGGACGAGGTGCAGTGGTCGTCAACGGCCTTTTGATTTACTCGGCTTGACAGGAAGCGTTTCTTTGCTTTTACCACAAATGACCATTGACGGCACAACGAAAGCGCAGAGCCGTGAGCTCAAGAAGAGCGGACACGAAGGGAATATCGGTGAGGATGACCAGGCGTCTTTGCACAAGTGCGGGGAAATCAAGAAAAAAAAAAGAGAGAAGATGCAGTTGCGCAAAAAAAAAAAAAAGAAGAAAAAGTGGAAAAAAAAAAAGAAATCACACACACACACACAGACAAAATCTACAAAGAGCTGCAAACGCTAAAGAGTGATGACTGTAAAGCGTTTCTCTCTCTCTCTCTGTGTGTGTGTGTGTGTGTCGACGTGACGCGAGCTTGGTTATTTAGTATCCAAACTCAAAACAAAACAAAACAAAAAAACGAAAACTGTGGTGTACGGAGAGCAAGCGAAGGCGAACGCACGAGCTCACACACGACACAAGTACTGGGTAGGAGATTTAGAGTGAGAGAACAACAATACACAGACAAAAACAAAAGAAAAAAAATGTGCAGAATGGGGTAGATGAGATCGTTCCGCGCCGCGACAGCGCAGGCAAAGAGAGGGACAGAAAAAGAAAAAAAATATAAAAGAAGGTCCGAAAATGATGCCGAGATAATGACAAAAAGATGAAACAAAATAAAAGAAAATATGTGACAAATGAGCGAATCACGTCTATCGAAATGAGGGCCAGGAACAGAAGATAAAAACAGTACTTCTTGTACCTTGTTGAGTGCGTGAGTTTTACTGATACTTGTGCGTTTGCGTGATGGATATCCGGTGCAAGAATCACTCACTGTACAGAACGGGAGAAGAATAGAAAAGATGGAACGAAACAACAACAACAACAAAAAAAAAAAAAACAATATTGTCAAGACAACGTATGTCAATATGAACGCAAACACACAAAATAATGGAGAGAAAACGAACGAAAAATGTTAGGAAGTAAAAGATAAATAGCGAGTCTCAGCGGTTTCGATAACTGTTTTCTTTTGTGCTCTTCTTGTTACGATATCCGTCATCGAAAAGAGAAGTGGTGAGTTCTTCTTGATGTGTTGACGTGTGTCGGTGATGCCGGCACGTGCGCGTTGTCGTTGGCAGCGCCAGAAGCGTGGTGAGGAGGAGGAGGACGAGGTGACGAAGACATGATGGGATCATGACGTGAGTGTGGAGTTGGAAGAGGCGATGGTTTCTCTTCTTTTGTTTTCGTTTCACTGTTCAACGCGGTCATTCGAAAGACATTAAACAGGAAGAGTGCGCCGCTGATGGATGGAACACATACACACATAACAGCATGTCCAATATGGACTGTGACCTATGAAGGCGTCGCTTCTTCACTTCTTTGTTTGTTGTTACCTTTTGTATGTTTCGCCATGCGCACGGGTATTCGCTTAATAATTTGGGCATCTGTCAGATGAGAAAAAGAAAGGGAGACACGAGAGGCGGAGCGGAGAAGTCGAAACGAAGAGAAAAGAGGATGGGAAACACACAAACACACACAAAAAAAGACACAGACACACAGACACACATACACAGAGGGACACGGACAGAGAGACGTACAAGAGACGCACACGCCGCAGCTCAGTACGATCTTCTGCTGGGATCGATCGACTCGCCTTCGTTCTCTCTCTTGGTTTTTTTTCCCTTTTCCGCTCTCGCTCTCTAATCGTAGTCCTTGAGATCCCAACGGGACAGCTCATTCATGAGCTCCACCTTGGCTGCGCCGGATTTGAGAAGCTTGGCATCGACGTACCACTCCTGTTGTTCGATCGGGGAGAGAGCCAACTTCCGCATTTTCCCACGGCGCTTCTGGCGCAGCTCTTCGGCGAAGATCGCGCGGAAGGTTTCACTCGCGTGCATGACGGTGTTCATCTGATGTGTTCGCGCGGCGCCATCAGCGGACCGGCTTCCCTCAGACCCTGTCGTTGGGCGGGCACCGTCTTGTTCGTTCGGCGCCGCACGTGTGCCGAAGCGTGCGGCCGACTCTATCCTCGTCTGCGCATCCATGGCGGCGGACGCGCTACCGCTGTCACCGTCGAGCGGCGCCGCGCGCTGCCACAGACTCGGCGGATGACCGACGGCGAGGAAGTTACTCGTCACGTCGTGCGCGGACAAGCCAGAGGCGGACCCTGACGTGTTCTCTTGACCCGCACACCCATAGTAGTCGGTCTCCAAATACGAGTAGGTAGGTACCAGATCGGTCCAATGGTAGCGTGTTGTCGGCGCGCTGCGTGGCTTGTACTCGTTGTGCTCGAAGCTATCTCGCCACGCCACACCGGGCGACGAAGGGTCGCATGCGATGCGGTCGGTGTTCGCGTCGCCCCCTCGCTGGTTCGCTTCACTGCCTCGTTTCCCGGCGTGTGTCAAGCGCTCGTACATGGCCAGGGCCTGACGAAGCTCCACCTGAGCAGTCTCTCGTCGGTGCGACGCGCCGCTTTCCGCTGAGAGTGTGGCCGCCGCCGCGCGTGCCCGCACACACGCCGCGCTATTTTTACGCAGCACCAGCACGTCGACCGTTCTTGTGGCGCGCTCAGCCGCGTGAAGCAACACCGCGGCCGCATGCGCAGAGGTGCGTCGCGGTGTGGTACGCGTTGAACGTCGGTCACCCACCTCGTTCGCCTCTGCCGCCGCTTCTTCCGCGTCTCCGCCGCTTGTGCCTTGTGTCTCTCCGTCAATAGCCGAAAGAGCCTGGCGGACCAGCTTCGGCACAGTGACATTTTCTGGCGTTGCGGACGGTACGTACGCGCGACGCAACACCGGCTCATACAAGCCTTCCAGCGCCGCAAGCACATAGTCGGCGACACTACCGCCGGTCAAGGCGGCGCCCTCGTCTTGCAAGACGCGCAGCACATCCTCGCCATCGAGTGTACGTGGCAGCACCAGCACGACGTAGCCGTCCTCGCGGACGAGTGGTCGAGCGCGGCGAACTACCTTGCGCTGCGTCACGCTCGGTGATGACGTCGATGTTGGGGAAGACAGCACTGTCTGGTCACTGCCTTCCGCCGACCACTGTGCACTCCGCTGAACGACATCGATCGTCAACTCCTCCACCAGTTGGTGTATGGATGACCAAGACGTCACCGGTGAAGGCGACGCGAGACGCGCGTGTGCGTGTGTGCCGGCAATGGGGTCGGCATCAGGTAGCGCTAGCCACGCCATGGGCTGCGCTGTAGGACTCAACATCCAGGGCAACACCATCGAGACAGCGTCCAGCTCTGTCTCCTCCGTTTCGTCTGTCTGTCGTTCCCCATCCGCGCGCACAATCGCGCGCCGCCACCAGTCGAGTGAGGCGTGGGATAAGTCACCGACGCGAATGCCAGGTCTCGACTCCGCTAGCGTCTCGACAGGCCACAAACTGGGACATGGGGGGTGGTAGTAGACGACGTCGAACGGTGCTCTGCCTTCGCCGCGGATATCTCGCGTGGCGGTGTGCGAGGCCACATCCGAAGAGGCGGCCTCCGCGTAGTGTGTTCGCTGTGCACGGGCCTGATCACGACGTCGCTGTGCCGCCTGTGCGAATGCGTCCTTCGCCTCGCCTTGAACAGCCGTCGTGCGTGCCGGGGTCGTGATGTCGACCACGTGGATGTCTGTCGGCGCCGCGGGAAGGAGAGCGCACTGCTGCACTTGAACGAGCTGATGTTGCGCTGCCACTTCACGCCCGTGCGCGCTCTTTTCGCGCTGCATGTGGTCGTGCACGGTCGATTCCGTGCTGTCGAGGGCGACGGTCGATGGGTCGACAGCCAAGACGTAGCCCGCCCCAGCGGTGAGCAGCAAATCGGTGGCGAAACCGCTCTGGCTCCCGACATCGAGCGCGGTGAAGCCCACAGAACCGGTTCCGTCCGGTGCGGTCCGAGACGGAGGGCGGAAAGGCTCGAGTGCACGAAAGCGTTCCCACAGCGTACGCGCCGCATCGTCCCGTTCGTGTGGCTGCTCGCGCGCCAACATCCACTGGAGTGTGTGCACGAACGGCATCTGCGCCGCGCGACCTTCCGGGCAGTACTGGGAGGCCCAGGGATGAAGGCGGTAGGCACGGCGGTCGTAGGCGTCGGCAGCAGCAGAGCCCGAGCGAGGCCCACGGCGGCCGCCGCTGCCGGACCGGCTCGCACCCCAAGCCACACCCTGGTGATAGCGCAGGTACGATGCCAACAGGGAGAGGAACTGTGGGAAGGACAACACTTCGTCTTCCTCGCCGCCGCTCGGTTCACCACGTGTCGATGCCGACGTCGGCGGAGCGTGCAACAGCAGCCATTCATCGAATTCGGTCAGAAGCGCGTCATCGGACAATCGCTGAAACCGTGCACGCCAATCGGTTTGGGGGTTCCGTGCCTCCGGTGAGGACCTGGCCAATGAAGAGGACACCGATGCTTGAGAAGAAGTAGCCTGACGCACGAGGTCGAGCACGAACCGCGGGGCATCTGAGCAGGCGTGTAGGACATCGTGCGGCAGCCACACCTGCTCTGTACACGTCTGCCACCAGGTGTGCACCGCTGCGATCGTCGTCGTGGCCAAGTACGACGCGATCGCTTGCCTTTGCAGAAGAGGTGCGGCGTCGGCTGAACGGTGGTGACGCCGTCGGCCGTGTGTACGGCGAAACTGATCGAATGCCCGAGCACGCACGCACATTTCCGCCTCCCAGAACGCCTGCACGCGGGCATGCGCCTCGGCCAACGACGCACACACAGCCGGCCCAACGACGACCCGCGGTGCCGCCCGCTTGGTTGACTGCCGCGGACGGTGTGATCCAGCGGCCGGATCCGACGATACCGAGGCTGACGGGTCGGCGCGTGGGCCGAAGATGCGTGGTCGACTTGCTTCGTTGTCGATTGCATCAGCGGACACGAATGACGGCACCGCCGCGCCTGCGTCTTGGGTGTTGTTGAACGTCGACGTGAGTCCTCGTCTCGATGTACAGGCGGGGAGGTGCGGAGCCACGAGCGCGGCGAGGCGCAACCGGTACATACGCTTATCTTTACCTGTTTTTTTTGTGCGTGTGTATGTGTGTCTGCGTCAGCGGGTGTGCGTCCGTGTGTACCTGAGCGCCGCAGTACCTCTGAGTGGTAACCGAGCAAGAGTAAACAAACAAACAAAAGAAGAGTAGAAGAGGTATCAGAGAGAGAGGGAGAGGGGGAGGGGGGGAGCGATGCGCGCAGAAGCCAAGAGCGAGGATTGCGATCTGAGAAAGAGTGACGTGAGCGCACTACAAATCCTCAAGAGAACACGAGAAAAAAAAACCAAGAGAACGCACAGATCCGTTCGAGTGCACACTATTGCTTTTTCACGTGTCTGGCACAGCTCGTTGGTGTGTGCGCTGACAGGCACCATCGTGTGTCTGTACACTCACTGACTGTCAGTGATCCTCTTCCTTCATTTTTCTCTTTTTCCTTTTTTTTTTCCAGTTCAAGTAATATGTGCTCTGAGAGGCCAGCACACATCGTGATGCAGGAGCGCGACCTGTGGCCGGAAACAATATATATATGTGTGTGTGTGTTGGGGGGGGGGGGGGGAGGCGAAGTCCTCGCTGTGACGAAAAAGAGAGAACAATACAACCAACAAAAAATAAACACAGTGAACACACAGTAAAATGCATACACACATAAAGAAAAGAAACGATTGAGGTGAAATAAGCGTGGGCGAAGCGTTACGCCACGGAATTCAAAGTGACGCGAAAAGAAAAAGAAACAAACAAACAAACAAAAGAAACAGCGAGAAAAGGCTGTTAGCGTTGCCTACACGTCAGCCGAAGGGAACAGAAAAAGCTGGGTCACATGTGATTGTAGGTAATTAATGACTTGGTGGGTGCGCGACTGACACCTTCTTCCTCAGGACGACGCTGCTGTCCAGATTATTGTGGTGCGGCACCTCACTCGACTCACCAACGAACGTGACGTCACCGGAGCGACCGGTGCGTGATATCGCCCGCACGAGTGTGCCTTCGCCCGTGTGGTAGCTCCTGGAGGAGGAGCGGACGAGTGGTTGTGGTGAAGGACGCCTTCGCTCGTCTGATAACGGGCTACGGAGTGCGCGGCGACTGCTCTCACCGTCACCACCACGGCCGCTGGCACGCAGGCGACCACACGGCGGGGAGCGAGGTCCCTTGTCGACGAGGATGGGCTCGTCCGTCGTGCGCGCGATCGGCAGACGCTCTCCAGCGTGGATTCGAACAAGCCGGGGGCAGCTGCTCGGGCTGCGCGCCGTCTCACTGCTGTTGCCGTGAGTCATGTCGGCGTTCAGGCCCAGCTCCGGGATGGTGCCCGCGCAGATCACATCCCACGCCTCGCCCGTCAGTGTCTTGACGTCGAAGGCGAGGTAGTTCGCGCTGCCACACGCCGCACCAGCGACTCCCCCACTGGCGGCGGTGAGCGGAATCAGCGCGAAGGCTGCCCTCTGCGCGGGTGCCGACGCCACCAAGTCGCGTAAAGTGCTCGCGAACGAGCGGCCACTGCCGCCTTGACTGCTCGAGTTGGCACTGACCGCGCGGGAGGGTGTCATGACAACCGCCGCCGCAGCGCGGTAGTCGCGTGAGGTGGCGATGGAGCGGAAACTTGGCAGGGACCGTGGGGCTTCTGTTGGCGTTGATGGACGCGCCTGCGCGTCGTGCCCGTCGTGGTGCACGGACGGTATCGACCACTCACCGCTGATCTCTGCCATTCCACCGAGCTGTACCAACGGTGCGGACGTCGCAGAGCGCGCGGCTGTAAACGGGATACTCCGAAAGACAGATCGAGTGTGTTCACAGCACTCCGCTCGAGACTGCCCTCACCACCATCGTCGAACGCGGCGACGTCAGGCATCAGCGATGGCAGGTCCACATCCGAGTTCGGCCACGCCAGTCCGTTGTCACTGGTGGCCGTGGTGGTAGCTGAGGTGGGGGAGTGCATGCGCGACGCTACAAGTGCATCTGTGGCATCCGAAGAACCTTTGCGACAGCGTCTGCCGTGATGACGGGTCCGCGACGGGGGGGGGGATAGAAATCGTCTTGAGCGTGCGAAGCGGTGGAGGTCACACGACAGTCAAGTCCGCTCGCCGTCCACTCTGGTGTCCGAGCGGGGTGGACCGTGGCTTCCGTAGTGGAACTAGCACTGCCTTTGCCACAGCCGCCGGACGGCCAATTCAGCCAAATATCAGTTCCCGTGTCGGGCACCCCTCGCTCGACTTCCTGCTCGTTGGACACCAGCGCATGAGCTGCCTGGCTCATGTCTTGGGAGCTCTGACTGCGCGAGACGCTGTTGCGAGGAAGAACTGAGTTGGAGAGCGGTGGTGTGCCGCCATCACCAAACGAGGCGCAGGAGGTCACCGCGCCGTGACTGTCATCGTGGAGTGTCGACCAGTTGAGAGGTGCGACGGCCGCGCGTACGGGCGATGGCGATGCAGTCGCCACGGCGGTTCAAGTCGCGAACTTTGTCTGCCGCACTTCTCATGTGGTGATTCTTCTTTGTCTGCTCTCGCTATCTCTCTCTGAGTTTGTGTTTGTGTGTCTGCGCGTAGTTGTGTACAGATCGGGAGAAGAAGGACAGACCTGCGTGAATCCAGCGTCACACACATGCGAACAACAACAAGAAGAGAAAACAATAGATAACGGTTAATGCCGATACACAGAGGCGTCGCAACCAATGAAGGCACGCACACGTTCAAATCAGTGATCCTCGGCGCGTTGCCGATAAGACGCCTCGATACGTCTGGGAACTAAAGGAAAAAAAAAGGAACCCCTGAGAAGGAGTGAATCCGAGCAGTGTGGGCTAGAGATGAGGGCGGAAGGATCAAGAGAAGACACGGGAGCCATTGTGGTGTGGGTGAAGCTTGAAGGCGAGTGTGTTGCACCGTCCATAAAGCAGACAAAAGGAACCGCCTGAGCGACAAGAACGTCCAGCGCGCGAGAGAGCTTGTCTTTTTGTCAACTGTCGTTTCTTGGAGCTGCACTGCTTAAGCGTCGGCTGCTCACTATTTCTTTCTAATCAGCTCTATGCGGCTCCATGACGTCCACGTCGCCACGTGCACGGTGGCTGCAACGGGAGAAGAAGAAAAGAGCGGGGACACTGGGGAGGAGGCACCGTACTGAGCGGGGTCTACTTCAACGCGATCGCATGTGCGCGTCGTACGCGCGATTCTTCTTTTTTTTTTTTGGAAGTGAATGGAAATGTTACCTGTTGGATTGTTAATCGAGGGAAAGAAAAGCACAATTAAAAGGTGTTGAGAGCGAGCCATGCGTGCGCACCTCTCTCTCTGTCTGTCTGCAGAGTGCGTACGGGGGGGGGGGGGATTGGCAGTGAGGAGGGAAGTGTTTTTGTGATGAGGCGGGAACACACACGCGTGTGCGGCCTCACAAGAACTCCAAGGATGCAAAGACGCGCGCCGTCGCTCACAGGAACGACGAAGGACCAGCCATGCGTCGCCACCAACGTCAACAACAGCAAAAGAACAACAACAACAAAAAAAAAAAACCCACGCGGCTCGCTACTTCTTGCGGTTCTTCCGCTTGCCAGAGGTGGTCTTCTTTCCGTGCCCTTTACGCGAGTACTTACGGATTTTACGAATCTTTTGCAGCTCCTTCAGCATCTTCAGCTTCGGCTTCGTGCGTGTGGGTCCTTTCGTCTCCTTACGCAGACGCAGCAGCTCCTCCTCGACCACGGCTGGGAGGTCCGAGAAGTCCTGCGAGGGCAGCGCGCCACTGCCCACTACCACACGCCTCCCTTTGACCACCTTAGCAGCGCTCGCGGCGGGGCTGCTGGGTGTGCCGTCCGCGTTCATGCGTACCCCACCACAGCCAAAGAGTGGCTTCACTTCGACTGTCACGAAATCGTCGTCGATGCCACCAGCAGGCCTTGATTCGCTCTCGTCCTCAGCGCTAACGGCGTTGGTCATACCGACTGGCATCGTATGGCGCGTGGACGCCTTGGTCACAAGCTTTCGTCGACGTCGGCGTTCGTGCTCTGTTGTGCGAAGAGGAGTACCGTCAGCTACTTCCTCACCGCCGTCACCGGTCCGACGACGCTTCTGACCGTGAGCGCGCGTGCCTTTCTTCTCCGCGGTGTTTGCACATGCGACGTCTTCCGCACGCTGCGCCGACGCGTCGCCGTCGCCCAGAAACATCCAAGGCAAATCGGTCTCGGCGTCATCGCCATCGGCGTCACTGTGGCTCCCGTGTGGCGCGTGACCGCCACCAACGTCGTCGTCCACGGTGTCGTACACCTCGTGTTCTTCGTCATCGTCGGTGCCGTCGTCGTGCTCGCTGTCGCTGCTGGATTCTTCGTAGCGCGGCAGCTTGTACGTGTAGTTGGGTAAAATCGGCACACGGGCGTAATTGTTGTACGCGAGCCGGGCCTCCTCGCGTTGTTGACGGCGGTCTCGCGCGTGATCGCGGCGCATCTTACGTTTCACGTCGACAAACGCCTGTACACGACGCTCGTTTTTACGCTTGTGAAGCGTCAAGACGTAGTCCTTCAGGGCGTTTGAGTCGAATGTGACCGCCTTCACGCGCGCCGTCTTGGGCGCCGCCGCCGGCTCCTTGCCACGGATCTTTCCGTTCTTCTTCGCCAACATTTTTTCATAGTTGGCGCGCCGGTCTTCCTTGAAGCCCTTCTTCACCTTCTTCTTCCCGTTGCTGGTATCCCCCATACCAGAGTCCACGTACTTGACCATCTCCGCTCACTCGAGGCCAACGGGCAGCACAGCTATATGTATGAACACAACAACAAAAAGAAGGCGCAGCGCCGGCAGATACAGATCGCTGCCGAATAAAGGATCTTGGAATGCGTACTCACGTCACGACACCGGGTTGTGCACAAGACGTAAAAATGCGACGGTATGCTGCCCTCCGCGACTGTGCGAAGCAACACCACAGAAACACGACAGACGAGTGGTGAGGTGGAGGAGAAGGCACGTGAGTTGAGAGCAGGTTCGGTAGGAGGGGAAAAAAAAAAGAGGGAGGGACGATCGGAGAAACGCACAGGCGTGCATACGCAGAATTACGCACAACCACATCTGCGAGTGGTGGGAAACGCGAGTCAACACACAGTGTGCACAAGCATCGAGTGCCGTACTTACTTTTTTTTTTTTTTGTGTATGTGTATGTCATCTATTCTCTGCCACACACGACATACGTCACATCAAGCGACACAAGAAAATGTCGACCATCGCGCGTCGCTGCCCGGACGCACGACCCCCCCCCCCCCCCACCAACCGCATCGAGGATAGAGGAGAGCCAGCGATGGCCGCGAAGGTCCTCTTCACAGCGCGAACAGGTCACTCAGCCAATCCGTTTTGCCACTTCTGCCTTGAGAGCCCGACGTCCCGTCCGCACGGTGCGACTCCCCTGTACGTGTGTCTGCGTCGTCGTCGTCGTCAGTAGGCAACGGGCTCGTCGTGTCTTGGGTCTCACTCGACGACGTCTCACGGTTGTGCGCGGGCAGACCAGGCTGCGGTGACGGTGAGGGCGGCAATGGTAACAATGGACGGGTCGCAGCCGCTTCGGGGCGTTCGCCCGCGCGTAGTTCCTGTTGTGCGGCGAGTCTGTTCATCTCTGTGCGCGCCATGTTGGGGTCAGCCGGGGCAGCACCATTCGTGTGCGAATGCGCGGTCTGCAGTTGCTGGCGCAGAGCGGCTACGGTAGCCGTTAATTCCACGATGCGGGTCTTCTTGGTATTGACAATGCGCTGCATGGCCTTCAACGGCTCGACGTCATCTTCGCGGACACGCGCCGCCACCAACGTCTCCATGCGCTGCCGCAGCTGTGCGATCTCCCTCCTCTGGTTCGCGACGAGCACCTGCACAGCTTCGTGACGGCGCAAAGGCACAGACACGTCTCGCCAGACCCGACGCAGCAATGACGTCGCGGAAGGCATATCAGGTGCCGGACGCGCGAGACGGACATCGCAGGACCACAGCAAAACAGCGCTCTCACTGCTGGTGGAGGTCAGTGACAACTCAACAACGTGGTTTCCGCCCTGCGCGACCGGATTAGCGGCGTCCGCCGTTTGCTGTGCCGTGCGGACCTTGACACTAAGCACCGTACCGTCATCGCATCCATCGCTGTCTGCCTCGCCAGGTGCGCGTGCGTACGATGAGGCTGAGGAAGGCGCGTGGCCCTCCAGTTCGGGCCCTGTGGCCGTCGCCGACGATGGCGGCAGTAGTGGTGCTGGCGACGGCAGACGCGACTTGTCTTCTGCACGGCGACACGCCTGTTGGCGTACGCTGGCATCGAGGAGCGCGCAGTACGTGCGGGTTGACATACCCCGAGGTACAAGTTGGGATACGGACTGACCACGTGGTGATGCGCTGAACACACGCACGCGTGCGGTAGTCGCCTCTTCCGGCCGCGCCGTTCCCGTGTCATCGCGCTCCTCGTCGCCGACACACTCCATCAGCAGCAGTTCGAGCACATCCGAAGCACAAGTTGCATCGGACGCGTCGGATGCGCAGATATCGACCTTGTCGCGCGCCTTGAAGTCGTCTTTGACACTGTCTCTCTCGTTCCCATCCAACTCGCCAAGAGAGAGATTCAGACCGCCTTCGAGGTCGCCGAGTGTCTCGCAACGAGGCAGAGCAAGAGATGTCTCGAGTGACGTTGGCGAGTCTATACGCCGTCGCTTCTCCGCACGCTTCCGCGGTGCAGCGCGGACGACACCAGCGCTAGAGGTTTCGGGGATGTGATGAGCAGTTGACGTCACCGTCTGCTGCCACGCGTCTGCGCGGTGACAGCGCACAACAACGAACGCATGCGACTCGCGCTGGCTAGCCAGGGACGTGGGAAACACACTGATCCAGCATGGCTGTGACGCGTCTGCGGAGGCCATGTGTGCTCACGTCGACCAGTAACGCCGACCACCAAGTACACAGGCCGAGTGATGAAGCCCCAATGGGGAGACGTCTCTGCAGATCGGGTGCACGACCGGCAGTAACAGGAGATGGGCGGGTTGGGAGCGCACTGAGCTGAGTGTGTGAGTGTATGTGTCGGGTGGGGTCTACAGACAGACGGTTGCGGGGAAAAGGAGCGTAGATCCCTACGGCAGCAGGCCCAGATCACCACAGGGAAAAAGAAAAAACGAATAAGCGGTCGTAACAATATCGCTTTCTTACACACACATACTCATACTCAGGGGCTCGCTACGGAGAGAGAGAGAAATGAAAGGAAGCCGAAGTAAGAGGGTGACTGTCGACTCTTAGCAATGGGAGGTAGAGCGTGTGGGCATTGTGTTCGCGCTTGACACAACAAGGCGAACGCGCGTTCGACAGGTACGTGTTGGTTCTCCGTGTTGTCAACGGTACTCGACTGAGTTCTTACGCCAAATCACGTGCAGACCCGAGCGCGCGAGCGTATGGGCAGGGAGATCAAATTGTTTTTGGTTTTCTCTTCGAGCGGTGCGGAACTGAAGGACTGAAAGGTCAGCGCGCAGCCTTTGGCAAGCCTCACGATGTCAGAAAAGACGAAATGTACTGTGTTGTGCTCAGACTTCCATTCTCTCGAGCTACTGTTTTTTTTTTCTTTTCCTTGTCACTAAAACACGTCAATGCATTCGCCGCCACAAAAGTGCTTGATGTGCTCCTGTGTCGTGCGTGTACTTTTCTTTTTTTACTCTTGTGATATTCCAGAGTTTTTGTGTCTGTGTGAGGAGGGGGTGGGGGTGGGGGGTTGTTCACCATGGCTCTACGCGTCCACAGGTGTCTTGAAGCCATACTTGTAGCCTTTTTCAATGTTCTCTGCGAGCTTAGGCAAGCACACGTCCAGCAGGCTCTGCTCATACGCATTCAACTCGGGCATCGGCAGAATGTTCTCCACGCCGTTGCGGCCAAGCTCCACGGCAGAGCTAAACCAACGGCACGACCCACTCTGCAGTGGACTCTCCACAAAGGTGTACTCGACGATGCCTTTGTCGCCGCGAAGAGCCTTCATCACTGAGAAGGACCACTCGGCGGCGGCGTAGGCCATCGAGAGCGTCGCGGAGCCCGCACCCGCCTTGGCCTTGACTACCTCATCACCACCGAATTGAATGCGGTGGGTGAGGGCCTTGACCTGCTGCTCCGACAACTGCTTGAACTGCGAGAGCACGGGGACGATGGTCTCGCCGCTGTGGCCGCCAATGACAGGGACGTCGATCTCATAAGGACTGCACTTGAGAGCGCTGGCCACGAAGGTGCGTGCGCGGACCACATCGAGTGTGGTAATACCGAAGAGACGCGCGGGGTCGTAGACGCCAAGCTGCCGCAGCGTCTCTGCCGCCACGGGCACAGTGCTGTTGAGGGGGTTAGAGATGATCCCGATGATCGTTTTCGGGGCGACGCGGCCAACCGTCGCGATCAAACTCTGAACTACGCCGCAGTTTACCTGGAAGAGATCGTCGCGGGTCATGCCGGGCTTGCGCGGCACGCCTGCGGGGATGAGAATGAGATCGGCACCGTCGACGGCCTCGGCGAGGTGGTCGCCGTCGTAGCCGGTGACTTTAGCGGGAGAACAGACGTGCGAGAGATCTGCCGCGACACCGGGCGCCCCTCGAATGTCGTACAATCGCAATTCAGATAGGAGTGGGCTGTTCTTGAGCAGGAGGGACAAGGGCTGACCGATGCCGCCGGCCGCCCCGAGGACGGCGACGCGTGAGAGAGCACAGCTTGTGGAGCGCATCGCCAAGGGCGTCGATAGGACAGACGAGATAGAAGGGAAGAACAAAAAAAAAAAAATGATAGGACAATGTGGCGAGTAAAGAGTGGAACTCTTAGTTGTATTGGTTGCTGAAACTCTTTTTTTTTGTGTGTGTGTGTGTGTGTGTGTTTGTATGAGGGAGAGGGTGGGGAGGGGAGGAATTGGTAAGCGTGTAGAGGGACGAATGAAGGCGCCACATCTCGTGAGTGAGAGAGCAGAAGAGAGAGTCGCACAGAGAAAGCAGCAGACGGCGAGGACACACTCGCAGCGCGGCAACGCAATGCTCGCTCCAAGCCGAATAAGAGTGAAGAGGGAATTCGTTTGTGTGAAGAA
Organism: Wallacemonas rigidus; assembly: GCA_030849045.1. Lineage (NCBI taxonomy): Eukaryota > Euglenozoa > Kinetoplastea > Trypanosomatida > Trypanosomatidae > Wallacemonas > Wallacemonas rigidus. The sequence goes on along the minus strand of JASAOL010000584.1, from coordinate 43,684 downwards.
TGCCATCGCGCTCATTGGACCGTCTAGTGATATCTTTTTGTTGTTGTTGTTGTTGTTTGTTTGTTCCTTTTCACACACACACACACAGAGGCCGGTGCGATCACACAAGGATGCGACGTTAAAGAAGGTAGGGAGCCGAAGCTGGCCGCGCAGGAAGCCACGCGCGAGTGCTAAGACGAGAAGAGAAAAAAAAAAGCAAGAGAGAGGTGGTGTGAAGGCACATCCACACTCACGCACAAGCTCACCCACACACAACGTAAGCACGGCGCGCACGTGCGGTGCGCGCCCGATATCACACAGCAGTGTCCTACCACGCGACGTCGTCAACGCTGGCGAGAGAGAGAGAGAGAGCTTCCATTGAGCCGAACAAAGCGATAGGAGTCACCGAACCACAACCGTCCACCGTTCACATCTTCCCCTTCCCCTTTTGCGACTGTTCGTGTGAGTGTGTGCGTCTCTGCACATCGTTGAAGGCCATCCATGCGCGTCTGGCAGTACGCATCAGCACGGCAAGTATATAGTGCGTATGTGTGTGTGTGTGTGCGTTGGTGGGGAGAGAGAATGAATGAAAAGACGGAACAAGGAGAACACAGCAACGATAAAAAAAAAAAAAAAGAGAGCGAGAGAAACAGTCGTTGACCGTGTACTGAGGAGACTGTACACTTGGACGCACGTGGCTCATCGCGCTAAGCGCCGTGATGAGAACCGGAGCTCACCCACTCCGAGCCTTTGCGGATGTTGCTCTGCAGATCTGGCAAGCACCTGTCGAGAAGCTCCCATTCATACGGGCTGAGCTGCGGCAGCGGCAACACACCTTTCGCACCGTCCGTGTCGAACGCCACCGCGGACGAAAAAAAGCGGCATGTCTTCTTAATTGGTGTCAGCGTCGTCTCCACCATCGTGTCGAGAACGATGCCTTCCTCGCCGTGGAGCGCACGCACGACGCCATCGACCCATTTTGCTGTTGCCGTAGAGGGGCTCAAGAACGCCGCGCCGTCCAAGTCCTTGGCCTTGAGCACGTCGTCGCCGCCAAACCGCACACGGTGCGTGAGTTGTGCGATGGTGCGCTGCGGCACCGGCTTTAGCTGCGCCTTGCAGGCAGAAAAAACTGGAACGACAGTGTGGCTGCCGTGACCTCCGAGAATGGGCACGCGTACATCGTCAGCGGCCACGCCCTTCTTGAGCGCGGACGCCTGGAGCAGAAAAGCCCGCGCGCGCTCGCCGTCAATGGTGCTCACGGCGACCAGTTTGCGCGGATCAAACCCACCAAAGTATTTATCTAGACACGCTGCGGCCACGGCCAGCGTGCAGTTCACCGGCTCCGTCATGACCGCGATGACCGCGTCCGGTGCGGCGCGGCGAATCGCCGGCACGAGCTGCTCCACCCGCGTCGCGTTGGCGTTGAAGAGATCACTGCGCGACATACCTGGGTGCGTCCGCGGAAGACCTGCCAGGAAAATAACCAGATCCACATCTTGAACGGCGGCGACGAGCTGATTTTCTTTGTACCCCGTCACACGACAGGGTGTCGAACAATGACTCAGGTCACTCGCCACACCCAAACACTTCTCCTTCAAGCTATAAAGGCGCAGCTCGCTGACCAGTGGGTTCATCTTGAGCAGCAAACCCAGGTGTCTGCCGATGCGTCCACTGCCGCCGATGATGGCCACCGACGCGGCGCACAAGCGCGACGATCGGAACATAGCGCGAGCGGACAAGACAAGTAGGGGGAGAGAGGTAGAGTCAGATCGGGGACCCGTCGCACGTGCAGACGCTCACCGAAGCGGTGCGTTCTCCTCGCCTCTGTGCGCACGTGTGTGTTTGCGGTAGAACAAAAATAAATAAATAAATAAATAAAAATCGGTCAGCAAAAGGGACAAAAGCGACAGCAGCGAGAAAAAAAAAAAGAAGGAAAAGAAAAAGAAAAGAGGGAGCGACGCGTGCACACACAGAAGAAAATGCAGTGTGTAATGCCTCGGATGGGCAGTGCTTCAGTCTCCTAGCTACCTACTCGGATTACGGCTTTCGTGTCGACGCAGAAGGTGTGGTGCTGGCGCGCGGTTTTGTATGAGTTCGTTTTGACGTATTGAGTTTTCTGATCGTACGTATTGATGGCGGACGAGAGAGAGAATAGGGATTGGGAGGGGGGGGGGGGGGATCAGTGCGCGTGGGTGCGTGAAAAAAAAAAAAGGTGTGCTTGCCATTCCAATCTGCGTTGTACAGGGCGAAGGCACAAAAGCGGAGTGCGCAGTGCGTTAAAGTGAACGCTGAAAAAAAAAAAAGTATAGCCTTCTTACCATTCTCCAGCGCACGTTTCACGCGTGCGCCAACGGCCAGCGTCCTGTGATAGTCGGAAGAACAAAAAACGAGACGAGACGAGCGCGAGCCGGCGTGCCTGATCACACGCTCAACATGGCCTAGCTTCATTGTGCGGCGTGCGCAGGCGTGCAGGACAAATCTTCCATCATTATGATTCGGTGTGCTCTGTGTCGAGGCGGTGCATATAGAGAAGAAGTCAAAATAAAAGTGTCCCTGTTTTTTTTTTTCTCTGGTGAGTATCACCACAGATCATTGAAAATACCCAAACAGAGCGGACGAGACCGACGGCCGAAGCCCCTTTGTGTCTCACAGAACGTACAAGGTAAACGTTCAACGATAGAAAAGTTAATTAAACAAAGAAAAAAAAAAGGAAGAGCAAACAAGAGGAGAAACAGTTCTGAGAGTGCGTCTGTGCGCGGAGAGAAGAGAAGGGAGGGGGACGACATGTCTGCGTACACGATGAGACTAGAAGAGTTTTTCAAACAAACAAAAAACTCTTAACTAAGGAGAAAACAAAAAGAGAAAAAGGCGGAACCCCCCCCCCAAACACATTTGTACGCGAACTGTGAGATCACACAAGCCATGCACCGCCTTCGCGTTCTCCCCGCGACGAAGGTAGCGATCGCAGCGAAGAGACGAGTTTCCGCGACAGCAACACACACAAACAAAGACTCGGACAACAAGAGTGCAGCCACAGCAACACACACACAAAGAAAAACAACAACAAGAATGCGCCGCTGGTAGGAATCGCACACGATAGCGAGACCCGAGGGGAAAAAAAGGTCCCAAAAGAAAAATCGGGAGAGCAGTCGAGGTGTTCCTGGGCAGTACTCGTTTTGACGGTACGTGGCGTGTGGGTGAGGGGTGACCTTCTCCGCTTTCTTTTTTCGTTTCTTTGAATTCTCCTTCTTACGGGTTCCGTCCGTGAGCCATTCTCCCGTAACACGATTCAACCACGAAGGCATCCGCTAACACGCTGTCACTTTTTTTTTTTTTTTGAGAGCACCGAGTGCCAAAGGGCGTTCTTTTTTTTTTCCCCCCCCCGTGGCTATGTGTTGTTCGTGTGTATATGTGAGCACGCCCGTCGATATCCTGGTATAGAGGTATTCTCCGTGCGAGTCATTTGATATAGTGTGGTGTATCTGAGCGTGCGTGCGACGCGTGCGGGTGCGCGAAGCTCGTCCTACCGACGCGCGCGCTGAGGCAGATCCACACAGACTCGTGTGGCCACTCACGTCTGCATCGGTCGCTTACTTGCTGCCGAAGGCGATACCCTTGGCGATGTTTTTCTCGAGGTCCTCCACGCACTTGGCCAGCAGCCCCTTCTCGTAGGCGTTGAGCTCGGGCATCGGCAGGATCTTCTCCACGCCGTTCTTGCCAAATTCAACCTGTGTGCTGAAGAAGGCGCAGCTGGGCACGGCGGGGTTCTGCACGAAGGTACACTCGACCACGCCCTTCTCGCCGCACAGACCGCGCATGGCGGAGTTGGCCCACTCGTGACCGGCAAACGCCATCGAGAGCGTCGCGGAGCCTGCACCCGCCTTGGCCTTGACCACCTCATCACCACCGAATTGAATGCGGTGGGTGAGGGCCTTGATCTGCTCGTCGGAGAGCTCCTTGAACGGGGAGAGCACGGGGACGATGGTCTCGCCGCTGTGGCCGCCAATGACGGTCACGTCGATATCCGCGGGGGACTTCTTGATGGCCTCGGCCACGAAGGTGCGTGCGCGGACCACGTCGAGTGTGGTAATGCCGCAGACGCGCGCGGGGTCGTAGACGCCAAGCTTCTTGAGCGTCTCCACGGCGATGGGGACGGTGCTGTTGACGGGGTTGCAGATGACACCGATCACAGCCTTGGGTGAGTTCTTGCCGACCGCAGCGACCAGTTCGCGGACGATGCCGGCGTTCGTGTTGAAGAGATCGTCGCGGGTCATGCCGGGCTTGCGTGGGACGCCTGCGGGGATGAGCACAAGGTCAACACCCTTTACTGCCTTGTCGATGTCCTCGGGGCCGTACCCGGTCACCTTGGCGGGGGAGCAGACGTGAGAGAGATCCGCGGCGACGCCAGGGGCACCCTTGACATCGTACAGGCTCAGCTCAGCGACGAGCTTGTTCTGCTTGAGCAGGAGGGACAAGGGCTGGCCGATACCGCCGGCCGCACCGAGGACGGCGACCTTCACGAGGCGAACAGGTGTAGTCTGCATGATGATACGATGACGGTAGTTCTGTCGACGAGAGAGTGGCTTGTGTGTAAGCGTGTGAGTAGCTTGGGGTAACTGTTAGATTTTTTTTTTAATAAATAAAACGGATAGCGTTCAATGGCTGTGTCAGGCACCGACCACCGTGTTTATTTGAATGTGTGTGTGTGTGTGTGGTACGAGAGAAAGAAAGAGACGGACAAGTGATCAGAAGGAGCGTGAGGGTGCGAGGTGACGGGACGGGGTTGGGAAGGGCGAGGAGTGAAATACTCCACTGAATAACCAATCACGCTCCCCACGACCGTTGTGGGTTGACAAGGCGCCTAGCGTAGAGAGCCGATACCGAGTGGGGTGGGCAGCGTCAGTAGTGACCCGTCAACTGCACGCGTGGAGCTCCGAGAAGGAGGAAAAGAGTGAGCGTCGCGATCAAGTGCCGTGATATGCGAAACGTAAAAAAAAAAGTTGAGCGACAGATGCGCCACGTGAGCAACATCGCTGCCTTCCTTCGCTCTTTCAGCGAGCCATGTTGGTCTCTCTCTCTCTCTTTATGCTACTCCCTTGTTTGATTTCCTGATTTTTTCTTTCTTTTTTCTGTTGTGATCAATGTGACGCGGTGCGCTGCCAATGCGGACAAAACAAAAACAAAAAGACACACAACTATGTGATCAACCACACAACGGCACTAAGTGGTGCCGTGCGTTCGCCCGATCGCTACCCGCCAGCCCTTTGCGCTTCAAAACACACACACACACAGGATGAGCTAGAGGAACGGCGTGGTGGGAACGACCCGCCCGACGAGGGAGCAGCCAAACTAGTCCTGAGACTTTTTATCGAGGAACGAAATACCCAGTTCGACGTCCTTTGCGATTTGTGGGACGGCAGTCTCGATGAGCTCGTGCTCGAACTGCGTCAGCGCACCCATGGGAAGAAGCCTCTCGACACCGTCGCGGCCTAACTGCACACGACCAGAGAAAAATGGTGTTTCCGGCCGCATGGATGACTCCGTGTACGCGCACTCGATGATGCCGAAGTCACCGCGCTGTGCCTTGAGCAATGAAACAGCGAACTCGTGGGCGGCGTACGCGAGACCCAACGACACAGGCGGCGCCACCTCTGTCGTCAGCTGGTTCTTTCCCTCGTCGTCCGTGCGTGCGCTGTCGAACGGCGCGCCGTAGCGCTGAACCTCAGACGTGACGTGCACGATCACTTCCGGTGGGAGCTGCAGGCCCGTCTGCGCGATGAGAGGCACCGCCGTGAGCCCTCCGCGGCCACCCACGACCGGAATGTTCACATCGTACGGGTTCTTGTCCATCGCCTCGGCGACTAGGTGACGCGTGCGAATGACATCAAGCGTGGTGACGCCGAAAAGGCGACGCGGATCGAAGGCGGAGGCGCGCTTCAGATGCTCCGCGCAGAGCGGCACGAGCGCGTTGACGGGGCTGGACACGACACCGATGAGCGCTTTGGGTGCAGTTTTGGCAATCACCTCCATGATCGGCGCTATCGAGGGGGCGACACTGCGGAGCGCAAGGGCAGCGTCTTCGCGAAGAGGGTCGAAGGACTGACCAGAACAGACAAGCACCACTTGTGCGTGACGCACGGCAGCGGGCCAGTCGGACTCATCCATTCCAAAAAAGACGTTCGTCTCCGTGTCCGTGTGGGAGAGATCCGCCGCGACGCCAGCCGCACAAAGGGACGCGTTCTCAGCGGGTGTACTCAAGCACACCAGCTCCTTCACATGGGGGCTCAATTTGAGCAGTAGAGAGAGGGACTGACCGAGGGGGGTTGTGGCACCGAAGACGACAGCCTTCCCGCTCAGCGCCGTCACAGCCTTGCGACGAAACAAGCCCATCGTCTACACTTCTCTTCCTCCGGGTTTTGCGAAGGTGTAACGGCACGTACGGTGATGTAGCGTGAAAGGAAAAAAAAAAAAAAGAACGATGTGGAGGCCCGAGAGAGAGACATAGGAGGGGGGGGGGGGGGAAGAGATGAGTGCGGTTGCCGTATGGCCTGTGGGGTACACGCGTGGTGTGCGAGTTGGAGGCGTTTAAGTGCGAGACACCCCCGCGTCCATCTATCGCTGCGGGCTCAGCCGAAAGGATGCATGGCACCGCACCAGAAAAGAAAAGAGAGCGCATAGACACGAGAAAGATGTACGTGGTACAATCGACACACACGCACACGTGCATCGGCCTGACATCACAGCCGCATCACGCTTTGGGAATTAAACATTTCGACTGACCACGACGTGTTCTCTTCGCTATTTTTTTTTTTTTTGCTGAGTGGCTGGCTCGTGGCTGTCATGTGTGGATTTGTCCTTTCAAGAAGGACACGTGCCGTGTCATCGCAACAAAGTCAACAACACCAACATCAATCACGAGAATAAGCGGCGCGCGCGAGAGAGAGAGAGGAAGAGGGAAAAGCAACGGTGGCCCAGCTGCTGCGGGACAGGAGGAGCTGGGTGTCCTGTCGATCCCCCGCTACCAGATCTTCCACCACGACCTTTTCGGTGGTGCGACGACCTTGATGCGTTCCTGATGGTACATAGGGTCAAGGATCTGGAAGACGTTGTTACGCACGGACTCGACATTGCCGTTTGACTCTGCCTGCGCGAAGCGTGTGCTGGGTGAGAGCTCCTTGAATTCCGCGCGCACTTCATCCATCTGAAGACGATACTGGGCGAGGCGCTGGCTGACAACCTCGGGTTTATCCTCCGGTCGTTGGTCCAGTGGCTGCCCGGTGATGTCGTCCTTACCCGCGTTGATAGGCGGGTTGTAGATGTTGTGATACATACGCCCAGACGCCGGGTGGAACCAGCGGCCTCCGAAACGCGCCACGTACGCGCTCTCGGACATGATTAACTCGACAACACGGTCGATCGATATGCGCTCGTACTCAAGGAGCAGGCGCGTCTGCTTACGGGTGATAGGGAAACCGTCCATCACGAAGCCGTTCACACAATCTGGTCGGCGCGTCGCCTCCGCCATGACCTTCACCAGTAGCGAATCGGGAATCACATCGTTGGCGTCTACGATCTGCTTCAACGCGCTATTGTATGTGCTGCTGTGCACATTAATGGCGTTGCGGACGGCGTCGGTCGGAGAGACGTAGCACAGCCCGTAGCGCTCCTTAATGACCGAAGAGACTGTTGTCTTCCCGCCCTGCGGGGGACCCTCCAGTGTAATTTTCATGAACGGACGTCTAGTGCGCGCAATCAATATGAGAAGACGACGACAGGGGGAGAGGGGCGTACTGCGTTGATGGGAAAGAAACGTTCGGAGAAGCGCACGCATAGGCAGGCAGTGGTGAGGTATAAGCTTGCTTTCTGAGAGCAGAAGCAGACACGGACACGGACACATGCATGCGCATCGTTGAAGACACGAGGCACACCACCTTCGTGGACACGTCTTGATACACCGTACACTTCGCAGTGAGGCGATGCGTCGCCAAAAAAAAAAAAAAACAGAAGGTCAAGAAACGGCCGAAAGCAACGCCACGTTTGCTTACATCGCGTCCATATGTGCGGTGGTCAAAAGAGTGCTGTCTTCCGTCCATCGCCGTCGTGCTTCCCTTGAATTTTTTTTTTCGTTGCTGTTGGATCGGCAACGTGGCGCGGCACCCGAACGCGAAGCCGTCGCTTCCATTTACGTGTTGATGGTGTCCATACGTTCTTCGTTTTAATGTGATAGGAGGGGGGGGGACGTAGAGTTTTGTTGGAAAAAAAAAAACGGAACACAATGAGAAAAAGAAAGTGTGACTGCAGGGAACACCTTCACAGGCAGACAAACACGGGCACAAACTCAAAGCACGGCGAGGTCGTCTCAGGGACTTCAAGCACATCGAAGACGAACGACGGTAGAGGGCACAAAAGAAAAGACCCTCTGTTGGTCATCCTTTCGCGATCACACCAGTCTGTTCGTCTCGACGTACTTGTCCTTGTGTTCCCTCCATGTGCTTTTTTCATTTCTTTTTATATTCCAATATGGCTGTTGCTCGATGTATTTCCTTGATTCTTTTCCAAGAGGGGCGACGTGAGAGATAGCGAGCGAACATACGCTGAGAAACACAAACCAAGGCGAGAATAGGAAGAAACAAAACTACAGAACAAGAAGGAAAACCACTGAGAACAGGTGCATCATCTCCACGCTTAACTCGTATACACATCAACGCGCTCGGCTACAGAACAAGACACAGCTCGCTATCTTTTTTTTTTCTCAATATTGATACTTCTCTTCGTCACGCACCCCTGCATCCACGTGCGCGATGTTGTGCGAGGGCGAATGCTTCTGTGCTCTCAGTGACACGAGAGCAGGGTCGACTGCGTGAGAGAGGTAGAGGAGGAAAACCGGGGGAAAAAAAAAAAGAAGCATCCTCACGTCAAGTGGCTCTCTCTCTCCCTTCTCCCTTTTCAGCTCTTCTTATTGTTCCCCTTCATACGTATAAGATGACGTTCCGTTGCTCTGCTTACCACGAGTGAGCCTGAGCTCAGTCGCCCACCTGTGGCCCGCGTTCAGAAGAGGAGCGAGTCCCGCTTTTGTGGCATCGTGGCTGCCAATAAGGACGGAGGGGGGGGGGGGGTAACAATGCGGCAGGAAACAGCGCGCTTGGTATAGAAGCGGGGAACACACAAGCGAGACCGAAAAAGAGAGAACAATTGAAACAAACAAACAAAAAAAAAGAAACATCTATCCCTGATGAGAGAAAAGAAAAAGTGGTAAGTAGTGATATACCTCCGTTGCCTACACGACAACAAAAAGACCACGGTGACATTTTCTGTCCGCGCGCGCCGGCGAGATGCACGGTGTTCAGTCAGACGTCATCTCATTTCGCCGAGTTCCGAGATAATAGATCTACCACCATCCGAGCTACACGTCTTGTTGGTCGCGCAAACCGGGGAAGAAAGAGAAAGCGAGTATTGAATTCAACAAAAAGAAAAAAAAAAAGAGTGTGACAGAGCGAATTCAATTGCTCTCAAGACAGAGCGGAGTGGGAGAGAAACGAAGCCAAGAGCGTGCCAATGAAGAGACTATGCTGAGAGAGGGAGGGGGACATCAACAAGAAGAGAGAGAGAAACAGGAAGACAGCGAAGACATGTCACTCGCATGTGCCGAAACAAGAAGAGAGACAAAGGTATTCAGAGGGGAAGGGACGGCTTCCGCGACAAGCCGGCCCAACTACTAGTTCTACTCGGTTTACAATACCTATCACACCTCCCCCTCCCCCCGTGCACCTCTGCTGGTCCCCTTTTCCACAGATGCTTTATTGCTTCCCAAATCCCCATGTATTGTTGTGTTGCCGTTCCCCCCACCCCCTATGCCTATGCCTTGGACACACTCTCACCACCTCCCTCTCTACCTGTTTGTGCCAAAGAAAGGAAAAACTCGCGGTCACGTACACAGGCCTCATGTTTTACTTGAGACCCGTACGGATCGCGATTGGGTCCAGCAGAGCCATGATCGCCGCGCGCACCTTCTCGACCGCATCATCAGCGTTCACGTACCCGAAGACACCGCGCTCCGCGTAGAACTTGGCGAGGGGCTGTGTCTCCTGCTTGTAGATTTCCAAGCGCTTCTCCGCGACCTCGCGGCGATCATCGGGACGCTGGAAGAGATCCTCACCTGTAATGTCATCCTTCCGAGGGATGCGGGGAGGGCGGAAGGTCTCGTGATAAGTGCGACCGCTGGGTTTGTGAATCCAGCGGCCGCTCGTCCGCGCAAGGATGACTTCGTCGGGCACATGGAGCTCAAGTGCCTTGTCGATCTTCTCGCCAGCATTCTCCATCATCTCCGCCTGCTTCTGCGTGCGGGGAAAACCATCCAACACGTAGCCGTAGCGGCACTCGGGTGCCTTGATGGCATCCTTGACGATACCAAAGACAATATCGTCGCTCACCAACTTCCCGCTCTCAATGGCGTTCTTGGCCAAGAGACCGTTGGGTGTTTTCTTGATGACCGCCTCACGGAGCATATCTCCGGTGGAGAGGTGACACAGGCCGTAGCGCTCTTCAACGAAGGGGCTTTGCGTGCCTTTGCCGCATCCAGGGGCACCCATAAGAATAATCTTCATCTTGTAGAGAAGGTGTGTGAGCTTCTGTGCGAACGGACGACGGATAGGGGAAGCGCGTGAGGGGGCGTAGCTGAGCACGACGCGGAGAGCGAGTGTGTGTGTGTGTGACTATTCCTTTGGTGCTAGAGAGAGAGAGAGCGTGTACTAGGTGCTTGATGTTCCGTGCACGTGGGAATGCACAAACGTGTGTGCGGAGGAGAGGGGAGAGAGAGGAGAGAGAGAGGAGAATCACAGACAATGAGTGGAGACAAGATGGACCATGGAGCCGACGCTGTGAGGCAGAAGATCGTCAGAGATGGCGGCGACGATAGGCACATCGCATCATCTCGTGCTCGAGATCCCGACACGGGTCACCGAGCAGGTGTGCATCAACGTGGACATCGGAGGTGGCTGTGGTGCGGGAGCGGAGCCGAATGTGTGGACAGGACGAGCCGTTCTCTGTCATACCGACATCCACTGGTTCGCTTCACAATGCACGCACCCAGACACGCATCCACACATCCACACATCCACACACGCGCATCGTGAGGCTTGCCACGCGCGCTTGGCTAAAGAAGAAAACGAATAAAAGTCACCTCTATGTACTGAGAATACGATGTTGATCTGGCTGTTGTTCGTCTAATCTAGTGGGAAGTGCACGGGGGAAAAGAAAAGAAACACAAGCGCAGACATCCACGTTGAGGTGCTCGTACCTCTCGCATCTGTCTCTCTCGTTCGGGTAGTCAATTCCTCTCTATGGCGGCGACACTGCCGCCTCAGTGCCGTAGCGACGCACGATTTCATCTAATGGTAATGGCGGAAATAGCTCTTCATGAATGGCCTGCAGACGCGCGTACTGCGGGAAACCCTCGACCGCCGGCAGACCCAGGGCCGTGCTAGCGGCGCCTGCGCCCTCCGCCGTGCCCGCTCGCGGGCCGCTCCAAGGAATATACAGGCAGCGCTCACAGCAGTCGTTCGCGTAGCACCGCACCTTGATGGAACCGTACGTCAGGTACAGTTGTGCGTAGGTGGCCTTGTGTAAGCGATTTTGGCGGAGACAGTACTTATTTTGTTTCTGCGTCGCGTAGTACGCGCGGATCGACTCCTCGTACTGCACACTGAGGCCGTCTGCCGTGATGGGTCGCGCGTCACGCAACGCGTTGCCAGACGCCGTCGAGGCGGCGTTCGGCTCAACCTGGTCGAAGCTGTCCACCACAGCAGGCCGGCATTGGCGCGCTTCATTCTGCGCGACCGTCCCGGCGTAGCGCGGCGATAAGCAGCGGAAGATCTCGGCAATCAGCTCCTTGCGGCGCACATCATGCACTGTTTGACGCACGCTGCGCGGGAAAACGGGCCTCGGCACGCGGAACGGGTTCGCTGTTGCGGCGCCGCCGGCGTTCACACCCGCTCCCGCCTCCGCACCGGTGTGGGCCGGTGCGTGAAGGAGCTGCAGCGGTGCGCGCGGTGTGTGATCACGCTGAATGAGCGCCAAGTCGAAGACAGTGCTCGCGAAGGCACGTGTCGCGTCGCCACCTGAGGAGGTCTTTTCGTGGGTGACCACATGCAGGGGATGGGCATCGAGGAACGCTTTGAGTGCGCCGTCCGCGCGCATGGACGTCACACCAGACATGACGGGGAGAAGAGCGCGAAAACGGTACATCATCTTCTTCAGCAACGCTTGTTGCGTCGTGCGTTGGGTGGCGTCAGCGGATAAGTACAGGTTCGTGACGAGGTGGGAGGCAATGTGACCCACCGCGACGCGAGGAAGATCTTCGCCAGGCGCGAGAACGCCAGACTGCGCCACCTGGCTCTCAAGGAGGTCGTCTGCGGCCGCGTCCACGGCGGTAAACGCGCCGTCGCGGTCAAGCGGACTCTTGACGTTGTACGGCAAGCGAAACGCACGCCAGCGTGTGTAGACGCCGAAGTCCACACACTGACGCACAGCTTGCAGCGCACGCCACTCTTTCTGATCGGCTGCCGTGCGGTCGTGGTCGGCAGTCTCTGCGAGCGTCTTGAGGCGTGTGTCGAGTTGTTCGCGCAGCCGTGACAGGCACTGGTGGAGGTCACGCACGCTGGCGACGGCCTCGCGGTTGTGCAGGCGAAAATGAACATGGAAGCTCAGCTTGAGGTCACGCAGCGCACCGCGGCTGACACGACCACCGGTGCTGTCGCTCACATCGTGAGTGTGGTAGTGTTGTTGTCGCTGCTGAACTGTACTCGTCAAGACAAGGCATGACTCAACCTTGGTGCCAAAGAAAGACTCCACGTGCGTGGCCAGGCGCTCTAAAATAGAAGCAAGCAGATCCTCAATACGATCCTCATCCGCACCGCAGGCGGCAATGCTGGTGAGGTCGTCCCAAAAAGGGAGCTTCGTGTCGATGCGATCGTCACTCACAGAAAAGTGGCAGTCCACATCAAAATACGGATCCACTGGCGCCGCCTCATCGACCAAGACATAGAGGCACCGTTCGTACAGCTTCGGGACCGCGTCGACAAAGCTCGTGACGGCGCTGGCGCCAGATGCGGCACACGCGTGCGGTGGGGATGGTGCGGGTGATGGAAGCGTCTCGCCGGCCCCGATCTGCTTGGCTTCCACGCCCGCCAGTGCGTCGCCGTGCGGCACACCGGACTCTTCATCTCCCTCACTTGTGACTTCCTTCACACCGAGTGGCGAGGCGTTGGCAGAGTCCCGCGAGAGCACGGTGAAAATCTTGCTGCCGCTTCCGCCGCGCTTATCGGCGGCGAGCACGACCATGTTGCGCTGCGAATCATAGCTGAAGCCCGCCATCGCCTCCAAGCGGGTCGGGTAAAAGGAGAGCTGAACATGGCGTGGATCAGGTACGCGAAGAGCGGCCGGCGCCGCGGACGACTTGCTGGCGAACGCGCCAGTGCTGGGAGAGAGGTCGTACTGACTGCTGCGACAGCTCCAGTACTGGTCAGCGGGGACGCTCACGCACTCCCACGCGGATGCCAGCACGGCAAAGACGCTGTCGTCAACCATATCGGACAGCTGCGCGAGCATGTTCGCACCGGCACGAGCAGAGAGACACCCACCACGGGGTCCTGTCAGGGCAAAGATGGGGTTCAGCGGCCCACACGTGGAGTGAGCGGCGGCGGTGGTCTCACCGCGCTGCTGCGCCGCCTGCCCGGATCCGTTTTCATGACGACTCTCTTCATCAACAGCGGCTTCCGTATTCGCTGCGCTGTCAGTGCGCTCGATACGAGGTTGCTTTCGCTTTGCTGGCATTGCGAATGCGTATCGCTACGACCGCAAGAGGAGCGAGCTAACAGAAAAAGAAATGAAGAGAGGGCGAGTAACAAAGAGACAGAGAGAGAGAGAAGAAGAAAAGAATGACTAGAGTGCTCACAGAGCCACGTCGACACGTCACTGTTGACCAAAGGGAGTCAAGGAGAGGATAGGTCCCGCTGTTCTTCTGCGCTTCGGCACGCTGGGCAAATGTGGAAAAAGAAAAAAAGAGGAGGAGGAGGAGAGGCGGGGCGGAGGGAGACGTGATATTGGGATGTGACGCACAGGCCTGTGGTTAGAGTATTCGTGCGTGGCCAGCTGTCCACGTGGCAGGCACCCAATGTCATCGCCGCCAGCGAGGCCTGTACACGGACTGCAAGCCGACCTGGTGAGGAGCGAGGGAGGGAGAGAGTGGAGATGGGCGTACACAATGATGTGGATGAAATCACGCACAAAATATCATCTGTCCATAGCCTCAACGGTGATCGCTTTTTTAGCATATTTTTATTCTATTCAACTTTTTCTTTTTCTCATTCGGTTCAGAGCCCGCACCGCAGCCGTGCCTGTCATGACGCCAGGTGAGAAGAAGTGGACTGTCAAGGACAAAAAGAGCACCGAGGCTGGGGCACCCAAAAGGAGGCGTGTGCGTGCCGTCCTCCAGACGAAGATGGAAGAAACAAGAGAGAGAGAACATGAGCGTGGCCACTTCTTGTCCGACAGTAAGGCCAACAAAGAGAGCACAAAGCAGGGCACAGCGACGAACGGAAAAGAGGTGGGCACTCACCCTCGCCGCCGCTCCATTCGCCCGATGCGTCATCCGCCTTCGTCTGTGCTCTGTTGGGTTCCCTTGACGCGTCTCATCGACTGCTTTAGTGTAGCTGGGCCGCTTTGCTGTACCAAAATAAGGGATCTGTACTGACCACGGATGGTGTGCCACAGCTACGCATGACCGAGAGTGTACGCAGTTGCCGTTCCGTCTCGCGCGTACTGCTCTCACTGGCGACAAGTGCCTCGATCAAGGCGCGCTTCGGGTCAGTGGCCGTGGCCACGGCAACGTGATGGATGACCCCCGTGACGCCGTTGATGCGGGACGAGAGCTTGCCGTCTTGGATGAGTCGTTCCGCCACCAACGTGACCTCCCGCACCCCACCGCGCAGTTTGAGTTCCTCCGCGGCTTGTTCAAGGCTGACAGCAGAGCGGACACGGAGGTATTGGAAGCATACCGCCTGCCGCACCTCGGAGAGCAAGGCGTGCACATCGCATTGAGGGATGAGGGACTCATCGGTGAGGTGACGTGCAGCGGCCTCGCACGCGTGTGCGTAGACGTCGCCCCAAGCAGCGTACCGCAAGCGGCGCATCAGCGCCAGTAGAGCGGTCGAGCTCTCCACCATCATCGCCAGCTCCGTGACGCCAGCGAAGAGGGACAGCACATCCGCCACGGGCAGGGCAGCCAAGCTCGCGAGCACGACTAAGGTGGCGAAGCTCGGTACAGGCATCACCGTGTTCATGACTGGAGCGATGAGGCTCGCGGTGAAAGGCTGCAGCGTACCGACCACCGCTTCCTTGTTCGAGTAAGTGGTGCCATCGCCGAGACTAGCGGTTTCCGCAGAGGTGATGACCACAGAAATGTTGTTTCCGCTGGTCGGGTCGCGCACCTGTCGGCGTTGAGCGCGGCCACCGCTGTGTGCGAGCAGTACCGGTGCCAGAAATGGAAATCTGAACACGCCGCACAGCGCGCCGTTGCGAGGGTCAAAGGCTGTGGCGATCTCAGTGACGGCCTCGTGGGTGGAGCTGCTGAACGCTGCGATGGTGGTGGTCACGTGAAAAAACAACGCGTACTCGCGTAGCACCGTGGCCGCGGCATCCCGGAGGGAGACGAGAGCGGTTGGGAACTGCTGCATGCTGCGTGCCGCCTTGATATCCTCGTCTAACTGGGCGACGTAGGCGGACGCGTCGCGCAGCTCCTGGCCAACGGACGCCGTATTGTGATGATGCGTTGGTGTGTTCTGCGCCGTGCCCATGATGGTGACGTGCCGCAACAGCTCTAGCATGCCGAACGCCCGGCGCCCGTCTGTGCGAGCGAGGCTGTTGCCGAGACGCGCGACGCACTGGGCCACGACCTCGCCCACCTCGCTGAGGTCACCCGACAGCACGGCAATGGACTGCAGCTGAACCACGTGCGGCGCGACGACGGCCATCGCCGAGCTCAGCGCATGTAGTGTGTAGGGTACGCCTTCCTCAGGAGTGGCTACGCGTGGTGGCAGCGTCGCCGTCGGGGTGACCGGGGCAAGGGCCAGGCAGTCCGCCTCATTGGCGACTCGTGCAGATGAGAGGCGCCACACCCGAGATATATGTGGGCTGTGCTGCGCGCCATCCGCTGCCCGGGCCGCCGTTGGCAACCCCGTCGTCGTGGCGCCAGGCACACCGATCAGATGCCGCTCCAGTGCCGCGCCGCTCGTTGTTGCCACGCCGGAGGTGGTCGCAGCAGCCAGCTTGGCCAATATGTCCGTGCTCTGCTCTGTGTACTGCTCGATGCGGGCCGTAGCCGCAGTACGGAAAGCCTCAGCCCGGGCCTGCGCGGCCTGTGCGGCCTGCTCCGCTGACGCGACGACCTCCTTTGCTGCGCCGCAACGCCCCAGCTGCTGCTGAACAGCCCGAGTATGTGACGTGTTCAAGCACTCTTCGGACAGGTACGTGTGCAGGTCCGGCGTGTACGCTCTCGTCGCGGCGGCGCTGTCCTTCGCGGACATGAGCGCCGCACTGAGACGTCGAAAGCGCTGGAGAGCCGGTGCCGCCCGGCTCAATGGGTGCGCATCAGAGTCCTGATCAGGTGCGAGCATGCGAGACGATACTGAGAGAGAGAGAGATGAGAAGACGTGAAAAAGGAGAAGCGCAGAGGAGTGTGCTAGGGAGTGTGCGCTGTGCACTTGGAGACGGGGAAACAAACAACAACAAAAAAAAAAAAAAAAGATTTTCAACGACTAACCTACGGCGAGGTGGGGAAGAAGATGCGAACGGCTCAATGGAAAAAGAGAGCGAGAGTGCTGCTCCTCGAGTCAAATCAATCAAGGCGCGTAAGTGTGAGAGTGACACAAGAGTTGTGAGAAGATACGAAGAAACACGCAGGGAGAGAGGAGTGACACGAGCTCGAACAGCGCATCAAGGGGGCGGGGTGCCGCCGCGATTCGGGTAAGAAGTGTGTAGATCACTGCACCAATGGCGTGGCGAAACACGGCGATACAGCCTTTTTGGTCCGACGGCTTCGCGCAAGCCGGCTCCTTTCCGTTCCGTGAGCTTCTCACGGCTCATCACTTACATATATAATTTATCTCGTGGGTACTGCCATGCTTGTGTGTGAGTGTGTGTAAGGAGCCAAGAAGAGAAGGAAAGAGCGCAGCAACACGTCTTCACCAGCAGTACCTGTAAAAAGCAGCCGTATTGACAGTCACTGAGGCACAAACAAACAAACAAAGAAACAAAAGAAGCGATCACCAGTATTGCGGATAAGGGCCTCGTGAGGGAACTAAATTGTTGAGGAGACTCGCCATCACACAGCAGAGAAGGGAGCCGACGAGCACGGGCGTAATGACAAACAGGAAGCCTTCGTCTTGGTAGTACGCGTTGAGTTCCGATCCAGCCGCTGAAATCACCGTCGCACTCGCGGGCGGGTGCATTGTGTTGGTCAGCTGCATGAGGGCCAGGTGAAGGGCGACGCCGATCGCCCCGGCCACGTGTGAACCGAAAGGAGCGTGTGTCTTGACAGACCGCAACGCGTTCGTCAAGGCAACACCAATAATAGCCGCACTCACATGCGCAATGACCACATTTCGTGGCTGTGCGATAGCCGCCTTCGGGACACCGAAAATCACCGTACAGGAAGCCCCGAAGGCAGGAATAAAAAAGTGCAGCGTGTGGTTGATGAGCGGGAAGAAGGCGTAGTGTTCGATGATACCAAAGAGTACAAGGGTCGTGCAGGTAAAGACAAAGGCGAAGATCAAGTCGATGGACAAGAAGAAGCCAAAGACATCCTGACTCTGATCAAAGCCGATGAGACGGCGCCAATACCATCGCGGATAGTCTTTGCAGTCCGGCCATCCACGCGGAGGCTTCGGTGGAGCGTCTTTGGGCGGCTCACCACCATTTTCGCTGCCCGAGTCGGAGCTGCCGCCTTGTTCACCTCCCTCCAGCGATTGTAGCTGGTCCTCGTTGAGCTCGGAAATCGGATGTGTCGAAATCTCCGATTCTGACAGCACCGAGCCACCACCCACGGAGAGTCGGGACACCTCGCGGCGAGGCTCGAATGGGGCGAACGACGCATTCGCCGTGCGAACGTACAAGTCCACATCCTGGTCGCTTGGTTCCTGCAAGTCGGGGCCCCGCTCGTGAGTTGTCACCGGTTCGTGGCACTCACGACTCAGATTGCCGTCAACACTGCTCACACTCATGAGTTGAGAAAAAATGGGACAACAAAAAAATTGAGAAAACAGAAAAGAAAAGAAGTGAGGAGTAAAGAAAGGAAAGAAAAATATGCACAGCGGTAGCGGCGCGCAAAAACACGTCCGTGCACGTGTGGGCGCAGCCGCGGTTCCAACAAACGCCTACAGACGAGGGCAAGAGGGTCAAGACCCAAATGTTAAAATACAGTCCGAACGAAATAAAACAAAGGTATTGCAAGAAAAAAGGAAAAAAAAAAAACAAAGTGACAGCGAACAACAAAAAGAAGGTAGAAACAGAGAGGGAAGCTGACGAACGACTGTGAGTATCAGCAGAAAAAACAAAGTGTTAATATCTTTTGAACCGCGCTAGGTGTGCGCACTGGGCGGGAGTCAGAGAGAGAGAGAGAAACTGTTTACACAACTGACGAAAAAGGAAGAGTCTTCGGACTACTGTACACAATCTGCACGCCCGACGCCCCGGAAAGGAGAGAAGCGGGAGGACACGAGCTCGATGCTTTCCAACAAGCCGCTTGCCCTGCTCGTTGATCTGTGACGGTGGCGGATGTGTGTGTGTGTGTGTGTGTAACCGATACAGAAGAAAGGAGGAAGAGTCGACAGGCGTGGATGGGTGTTTTGTGCTCGAAAACTGTATTGTGCTGCACCGACGAGCATGCCGTTGTCTGTGGAACGACGGGAAACCGCCAAGAGCACCTGCACACGCGGGTACGCCGTATGTGTGTATGTGTGTGTGTGTGTGTGTGTGACTAGTTATGTCTGTTTGCCGTGTTCACCGTTTCGTGAGAGTGAGGCCAAACGTGCGAGGAGCTGTGCGGGGCCAAGAAAAATCGAAGCACAGATAGCGTAAAGTCTTTTTTTTTTTTGTGTGTGTGTGTGTGCAAAACAAATATTCGGTACGATTGGTGAGTGTTCACCGTTGCAAGAGCCCGTCTGTGTGCGTGTTAATACCACACTGGATAGCAGTGCCTCCACGGTACAAGGTTGTTGAACACCCATCCGAGAAAGACAATGATAACCGGACCGAGCAGGGCAGGCGTGACCACAAACATGAATCCCTGATCCTTCATCTGACCGTACGTGTGCAAGGCCGCCAGACACACGGTGGCGGAGGCAGAAGGTTGGAACATGCCGGTCATGAGCATAATGACGGTCATCATGGACACGGCGAACGCGGCCGCCAGCTGCTGTGAGAGCGGCTCCGGGAGATTTTTGCAAATGTGGCCCCACGACACACCGAGGAACGCGCCGATGACGTGTGTGGAAATGAGTGAGCGTGGCTGCGCACCGGGTGACGTGAGGAGGCACATGACCATGCAGCATGACGCGCCAAAGGAGGGTAAAAAGGAGAGCAGACCCAGATCATGCGGCTGCAAGCCGAAAGCCTCAATCACTGCAAGGACAATGAGTGTGATTGCCGTGAAGATGAAACTAGGGAACACGTCCCATGTGTACGCGAACCATGCGGGCCCTGGTTGCCCCGCTCCCTTCAGACGCTTGACGTACGCCACAAACAGATTGTCGCGGTGGACCTCCACGACCTCGATGGGCACCATCGCGGGGTGCGCGTTGGCATCTGCCGCGATGGGCTCATCATTCACACCGCTATCGTGCCACAGCACAGCTTCTCTGCTATCATCCTCACCAGAGCCTGCAATCGGACTGTGCGCCTCGGGTTCAGATCGCACTGGCATCATCACACGAAACCAATTGAGAGAAAGAGTGACAGGCGCGCATACACACCGTCCTCAGTCAGAGACCAGTGACAACAAGACTGATAGAAGGCGAGAGGAGAAGAGGAGAAGAGAAGAGTGGGATGCGGAGAAAGGCATGCTGGTTCAATAGAAAAAAAAAAAGAGAGAATTAGCTGAGCAGAGACCGAACAGCTACGCGATCGGCACCCAATGGTGTGCGAAGAAAACGGAGGGATGCGGGTCATGACTTCCAGAAAACAATGGTGAAGCGATGTGGCCATACACACCTACGCTGTCAGAAGTGACTCTACTTCCACACTGGTTCGAAACAGCGATCGCACCAGGTGCTACCCAGGTAGCCCGCGCTTCGCAACGCGCTGACGCGGAGCCGCGAATACTCACTTCTGACATGTTTTGTTTCATTTTTCTTTGCTGGACGCCACCGTGGATGCCTTCGTTTTTGCGACGTTTCTTTTCGTTTCGCGTGTAGAACAGTTTTACCCCCAGATTCATATAAAGGTGTGCACACGCGCGGAATAGAATTAGTGTTGCCCAATGGGTCAACGGACACGAGTGTGCGTCGACAAAAAAGGTAAATAGGGAGAGAGGAAAATAAACGAAGAAACGAGAAATTGAATAAATAGTGAGAGTGCGC
This sequence comes from Wallacemonas rigidus, assembly GCA_030849045.1. Classification (NCBI taxonomy): domain Eukaryota; phylum Euglenozoa; class Kinetoplastea; order Trypanosomatida; family Trypanosomatidae; genus Wallacemonas; species Wallacemonas rigidus. The sequence continues at coordinate 23,075 of JASAOL010000584.1, read as the reverse complement.
GCACGTACACGTAGCGCGTTATTTGTCATGCCCTCAACCAGTCGTTTTGTCGGCCCGACACGATCCCGCTTCGTCTCACGGTCTTTGCGAGCTTTGTTGCGATGTCTGTCTGCACGTGTAGGGAGTGCATCGACGCGGAAGAAGATACCAGTACCTGCTGACACACGCCCGACTTGGACTTGGATCACGCGACAACTGTTTGAATCACAGCAGAAGAACGCGATGGTGAGCCAACGGAGCGACGACAAAAGCAGGCTGAGTGCGGGTTGTGGGAACGGTGAGCGACGTGCAGCCAACCACCGTATTCACTTGACTCTTCCGGTGACGTCGTCTTCGCGTGCGGACTTGTCCGAATGATGGTATTCGGGGGAAAAGGCAGCCACTTCGACATAAAGGACGTGTTAGGAAGTGGTATGCAGCTTCTTCACCCGAGGGTATACATGAGTATCGCTTTCTCTACGTGTCTGTGCGTGAAGGCAGACAGAGAGAGAGAGAGACGCGGACAACGGAACGAGAGAAGACACACAGGTGAGTCGAGGCGTCAGACCATTCGTTTTGCCTTGTCGTGTGTTCGTGACGGTCGTGGCGGTAAAAGAAAAGAAAAAAGAGGATAGTGCGGGTACGGCCGCGAACCCACACAGGACGGTACCCATCTCTCTCCCTTCGTCACTCTCGCCACTCCCACTGCGTGCACATGATGCACGGGCGAGAAGGAAAAGTAGGCCAGAGAAGATGACAGAGAGAGCGAGGGAGGGATGGAGGAGAGGGAAGTGCTCCGCAGACAGGCACACACTCACGCTCAGAGTGGATGCTGTCGCACTTACAGCTTATTGGCGCTCGGTGGCGTCCACTGGTATCCCTTGGTCATCTTGAAGCCTGAGGCCTCCACGAAGCGATCCGCCTCGCTGGGACCACGTGAGCCGGCGACGTACGGGATCGGTGCGATCTCGCCGCTATCGATCTGATGGAGCAGCGGCGTGAAGATGCGCCAAGCAGCGTCGAGCTCATCCTTGCGGACAAAGTTTGTGCTGTTTCCCAGAATGGCGTCATTGATAAGACTCTCATACGCCTCTGGCAGCTGAACGTTGTATCGGTTGCGGTAGGTCAGGTCAAGCTCCGACTGGTGTGTGGTACGGAGATCTTCCATGAGGCCCGGCACTTTGGTGGTGATCTTGATGTACATGGCCTCCGACGGCTGGGCACGGATGACCAGCTCGTTGCGCTGCGTCGCGTCGCCGTACGGACGAATCTCATCCTTGAACTGGATGCGGATGCCGACGTACTTCTTCTCGACAGCCTTCCCAGCCTTGAGGATGAAGGGCACATCGTGCCAGCGGTCGTTGTTCACCCACAAGCGCAGCGCGGCGAAGGTGGGGCACTTACTGCCCTTGGGAACCGTTGGGTCTTCGAGGTAGCCAGGGATCTTGCCGTCTTCGGAGGCAGTGTACTGCCCGAGAATGCAGTCCTCCTTGCGCACGGGCGCGATGCAGCGGAGAACGGCGACCTTCTCATCGCGGATGCTCTCGGCATCCAGCGTGCGGGGCTTCTCCATCGCCACGAGAGCGAGGATCTGCGTGAGGTGGTTCTGCACGACATCGCGAATGATGCCGAAGCTGTCAAAATAACCACCGCGACCCTCCGTGCCGATGGTTTCCTTGAACGTGATCTGCACACCAGCGATGTTGCTGCTGTTCCAAACAGAGGAGAAGATCCGGTTGGCGAAGCGAGTGGTAATGATGTTCTGCACCATCTCCTTTCCCAGGTAGTGATCGATGCGGTAGAGCTGCGACTCGTCGAAGAATTTCTCCAGGTCGTGCGACAGCTTAGCCGACGTCTCCGTATCACGTCCGAACGGCTTCTCGACAATGACGCGTGCCCATCCGCCCTTCATCTGGGGCATGGCGCCTGCGTGGATGCCACCGGCAACGTCCACAAAAACGCTTGGCGGCAGAGCGAGGTAGAACAAGCGGTTGCCGCCCGGCGAGGGACCCTTGAAGGCGTCCTCGAACGCACAGAGCGACTTGTTGAGGTTTCGGAAGTCCTCGACCTTGTCGTAGCTGCCCTGGACGTAGGAAATACGCTCCAGGAAGTTCGCCACATGGCATCCACGCGTGCTTAGTTGCGTGAAGAACGGCGCGAGGTGCTCGAGCTTCCACTTCTCGAGGTTGTCGACCTTGCTGCGCGCGTAACCGACGATGTTCACGTTCGGTGGGAGCATGCCGTTGCAGTAGAGCTGGAAGAGCGCGGGGAACGTCTTCTTCTTGGCCAGGTCGCCGCTCGCGCCAAACACAACGATAGAGAGGGCACGGTCCAGAAGGGGCTGTGGGACCTTCATGATAATGCGCTCACACGTTTCCAACTGACTGCCGGCCTTTTCCATTGCACTGGCCTCAGCTGTGATGAAACCAAGCACATTGTCGGGCCTCTTCTCGAGCACCTTCTCGCGAAGAACATCGAGAATCACATCGGCATCCTGCTCATACGCACTGTGCGGGTTCGATGTCGCCATCGACCGTGAGTTATCGTGCTCCATCACGCCGTGTGTGTGTGTGTGCGTTAAAGGCTGTTTAATAGCAGGGTGGGATCAAGAAGGTGGGCGGAGGGGCTGGATAAGCGTTCCTCGATCAGCAAAAGGAGATGAAGCTCAAGTGATCACCGCGCGGTGAGCGATAGGAAAAGAGAGAGAGAGAGGGTGCTATGAAGAGCGTTTAAATAATTATTCACGTGTATGTGTGACTTTGTTCAACTTTTCTGTTTGGTGCCGTGACTGTCCGAAGAGAACAAGTTAGTCGTTCATCAACACGAAGACAGATAATAATAATAATAATAACAGAGGCCAGCGAGAAAGGAGAAGCGCATCATGAGCTATACACAGGAGGTCAAGGAAGTCAGGGAAGCCAACGCATTCACTCAGTAAGAGCTGCGCAATGGCAATCCCAACGCACATCACAGATGTGAGATAGCGCGGTCCTTTGCTTTCCTGTATTGATGTGTAGACGTTCGACCTGTCCATTCGACCTGTACAAAAGACATCTCTGCTTGCGCTAGTCAATTTCATTTTCTGCAACGCGAGAGGGGCGTCTCCCTCGTGAGGTCGAGAACCAAGGCAAAAGCGATGGGGTGCACCAGGCACTGTCCTCGTTGGATAATGTACTTCTGAACGAACATCGAGAAGAAGTGAAATAAATGGAATAAAAGTGGAATAAGTGGGAAGAGAGAGAGAGGAGGGGAGAATGAGCACACCGTAAAGTGTGTTCACGCCATGTTTCAAACACTCGATTGCTGGAGTAAAAAGATCGATGAGGTGGCACGAGGAAACACGAAAACGCACGCGTAAGAAAAGTGGCTGAGGCCACAGGGATTGCCCGTTCCTGCGCGTTGACGGCTTCCCCTGCCCACTGGCCGCCCCACGGACGAAAACACCGAACAACCAGCAACGCGCGAAGCATGTGAAACACATGGAAAACGAAAAGGTACAAAAAAAAAAAGACTCCAAGAAAAATAAATAGCTGGTAGGTCCACACAAGGAGCACCAGGCCCAGGTGAAGCGCAAAGTGCGACAGCGACTTTGATCATTTCGCGACCCCCCCCCCCCCATTCCACGCCTCTCAGTGCAGTCAAGTATGTTTGACATGCATGTTTTCATCAAGAACTTCATATTTTTTTTTTGTCCTCGTCATGACGGTCTGAGAGAGTGGTACTGCTGGAGAGAGCGTTTTTATCGTACGATATGCGCTTTGGCTCCCGCGTTGGCACTGGCTCGAGACGACTCTACGCGGGGAGACTCTTGAGAGTGGCTGTTTGCCCGTTCTCCGTCAGCTTCTTGAAGGCCGACGCGAAGTCCTTGAGAAATGCGTCGTTGTCCTTGGCGTACAGCTCCACGAACTTGCGGTACTTGGGGTCCAGAATCAGCGCAATGTCGGAAGGCAGCATCATGAGGTTCTTCGTTTCCCTGTCCATGAATTGGAGCTTCTGCACCTCCGGATTGACCTCCCACTCCTCCTCGAGGAGCGCGGTGAAGAACGAGTTGTCGAAGCCATTCTTGTCGTGCGTCCAGGGGCCGACAAAGCCAGAGTTTTCCAGGCGGCACTCGCCGCACGTGTGCGCACCAAGCAGCGCCACCGTTTCTTGGTCGTTAAAGCCGAGGCGCGTGAAGACAGTACGCACGTGGTTCTGCGTCTGCGCACCATCGGGCAGGCGGCCGTCAGGGCCACACACGGAGCCATCCTTGGCGTCCACACGGCCCCAGCAGAACGGGATCGCAGGACCACCCATGTACTCGATGGCCGTGTACGCCGCCAGCACCCACAGGTCCGCGTACGAGATTTGTGGATGCTTCTTTTTGATGGGTTCGAGCGCATTGCGACCCTTGTCGAGACCCTTGTTACCACCGTACTCGCACTCAGGTTTGAAGCGCATTGAGGCCGAGTTCGGCGCACCGTCCTTCTTCTTGCAGTCGTACGAGCCAGCCTCGTGCCACGCGAGACGCACCAGAGTGGGGCCCATGGACATGTTGTCGGAGATGAGCTCCTCGATGTCCTGGCGGACGGCCTTGATGTCGAAGGGGGGTACCTCCGCACGAGGCTTACCACCCCAGCACGACACAAACGTCACGCCACCGATCACCGCGCCGGTCGCCACACCGCCGACGACACCGACCGTGCGGCGCATGGCCTGGTGAAAGGCGAACTTGCGCGACTGAGACGCGGCAACGCGCTGCGCCAGACGAATAGGCACACGGCTGAACATCGCGATAAGGTGAAGAAAAAAAAAACGGAGAAACTTCTTTCGCTTTTGTTGTTGTCGATGATATTTGTACGCGTCCTTTCCCTGTATCAATTGAGGGGAGGGGACGGAGAGAAACAAAAACAGAAAGGAGAAGACGTAAGTGAAGACGTCAAGTTGTTGGTGAGGTCGCGCAGGAGATAAGTGTATGGGCAGTGCCTTGTAAGCGGGGCTAACGCTGTTCCGCAACAAGGCAAAGAAGGAAGAACATGAGCATGTAGGAGAGGTGCATTGATGTGGGGGGAGCCGGTGAAACAGTCGCCCTGTAGACATGGGTGGGCGCCGCGGTCGAGGCTACAATAAGGCTGGAAGCGAGAACGGTGACGCGTGCCGCGTCGCCCACACAAGTATGAGCCGAGGACGGAAAAGGAGACGGAAAGCCTGATCGCTCATTGCTTTTCTGTTTGATCCACGACGCCACTACGCAGCCACCACACCACCCGCAAAAGGAAAAACAAAAGTAGATTCTCCCTTTATTTGTTTTTTCTCCCTCACCCGGAGTTTGTGAAATGCTTCGTGTCACGCCACACTTGTTGTTCTTGTTTCTGCTGCGTGGCTATTGCTCTTGCAACACGACACACCGTGGATATCAAACAGCCGCCCGCCTTCTCTCTCATGTGGTGCCCACAGAGGTTCACTTCACTGAGGCTTGAAGGACGCAGTCGCGAGCGGCAAGCGACAAACACAGTAGGAAAGAGGAGGGGTGAGGAGGGGACAGTACGCGCCTCCCCGATTTGATTTCGGTACGCCGATCGAACCCCATCCATTGGAGGAAAAGCACAATCAAGCAAGACGGCGGCGCAACAACTAATAACACCTGACGATAACAATCAAAGAGAGGAAAAAAAGAGCTGATGTGAAGACCACAGCAACCACGGCGCGTTCAAATAGCACGTGCCCCGTGTTTATTGTTTCATGTATAGTTTATTGTTTCCCACACACTTCAACGAATCTCAGAACGAGGCACGATCAAACGGTCTACACAGTCTCCTGAGGAATAGTCTTGAGTGCAGATGAAACGCCTTGCTCCGTCAGTCTCTGAAATGCAGACGCGAAGTCCTTGAGAAATGCGTCGTTGTCCTTGGCGTACAGCTCCACGAACTTGCGGTACTTGGGGTCCAGAATCAGCGCAATGTCGGAAGGCAGCATCATGAGGTTCTTCGTTTCCCTGTCCATGAATTGGAGCTTCTGCACCTCCGGATTGACCTCCCACTCCTCCTCGAGGAGCGCGGTGAAGAACGAGTTGTCGAAGCCATTCTTGTCGTGCGTCCAGGGGCCGACAAAGCCAGAGTTTTCCAGGCGGCACTCGCCGCACGTGTGCGCACCAAGCAGCGCCACCGTTTCTTGGTCGTTAAAGCCGAGGCGCGTGAAGACAGTACGCACGTGGTTCTGCGTCTGCGCACCATCGGGCAGGCGGCCGTCAGGGCCGCACACGGAGCCATCCTTGGCGTCCACACGGCCCCAGTGAAATTCGATTTCAGGGCCACCCATGTACTCGATGGCCGTGCACGCCGCCAGCACCCACAGGTCCGCGTACGAGATTTGTGGGTAGCAGTGCTTCAATGGCTCCAGGGCATCACGCGCCTTGTCGAGACCCTTGTTACCACCGTACTCGCACTCAGGTTTGAAGCGCATTGAGGCCGAGTTCGGCGCACCGTCCTTCTTCTTGCAGTCGTACGAGCCAGCCTCGTGCCACGCGAGACGCACCAGAGTGGGGCCCATGGACGGATTACTCTGAATCATCGCTTCGATGTCTTGCCGGAGAGAGCGGATGTCGAAAGGAGGCACAGCCGTCTCATACGCTGCACCCCAGCACGACACAAACGTCACGCCACCGATCACCGCACCGGTCGCCACACCGCCGACGACACCGACCGTGCGGCGCATGGCCTGGTGAAAGGCGAACTTCCGCGACTGAGACGCGGCAACGCGCTGCGCCAGACGAATAGGCACACGGCTGAACATTTCCAGCCAGGGTCGCGATAAGGTGAAGAAAAAAAAAAAGAAGGTCACGAGAAGATACGTCGATGCAACACTCTGTTCGGCAAAAGTCAATTTGAGCGAGTGCGCGTATAAGAGCACTACACGCACCGAGTTGTATGAACAGGGAAATGAGAAGAGGGAAAAGGGGGAGAGAAGCTTCTAAGGCCGCTGCGTGCCGAAAAAGGTAATCTGTTGGTCGAGAGGGAGTGTGTTTGTGTGAGAAGCTCGCGGCGAGTGAGGAACAGACATTCAAACAAAGAGTGTTTTCCTCTTCGGATGCGTATTGCTGCGGATATCCGCAGCACGTATGATTGTGTGCGCGTATATAGACGTGTTAAAACAGCGCACAACAGTGAGAGAGCATCACGCATGCTCATCGAAGCAGGCGCCAAGGTAGTGCGGATGCAACACAATACGCCATCACGTTCCTTTAATCGGTGTGTGCACCCACCGCGTTCACAGATCCGTTGTCTCCTTCGTTGTGTATCGGGGAGGGTAGTATCATTGCATATGAGGTTGACATCGACGCAAAAAAGGAGTGGAAAAAAAAAGAAAAAAAAAAGAAAACAAGAAGAGTAGAGCAAGTGGACAGCGGGTCCAAGACACTTTTGACTCCTACATACGCCAAGATGTGCACACGCACCGGCTCACGGAGATGGGGCATGCGCGAGAATGAGAAAGGTGAGCAGGAGGGACAGAAGGGGATCGTAAGTGGAGGGCATTGCTCCCCTTTGCCACCACCTTGCTTTTGCGGATGGGAGCGTACGCTTGACCCTCCCGCTCACCTTTTTTGCTGTTGTTAGTTGTTTCAAAATGTTTGCAAATGCTCTCTTCCCTGGCCAGTCGCGCTGTCGGTGAGGCACTACCAATCTACGAATGTGGTGGAACCTCCTCATGGCTGCGAAGGCCCGCGCGGAGAGGGCTGCTGGTATCCCCTCCCATGGGCGTGGCTTTCAGTTCAGGCGGTTCGAACGAACTCTGCATGGACAGCTGCCGATTTTTGCTGCTCAGGATCGGAGAGCTCGGCATAGAGCGGTCAGCGCCGCTACCGCCCTTCCGGGAGAGACGCGCCACGCTGTTTTCGCGGGACGCCTGAGCGGCACCTGAGGCGCGATGACCCTCTGGTAGTGTGCCGTAAAACGTTTGGCTGAGACGTAAGGTGTTGCCGCCCGACGTGTGGGTGTTTGTGCTGTTCCTTGACAGTGATTGGAAGAAACTGCGTCGCTGCGACGTGGCGGCATGCGCTGGTTCATCTGGTGAGGCGCCGGCTGCGGTAGCACCAGTTCCGTTGTTCAGAAGGTTCAGTGACCCCGTCATCAGTGTCGAGCCACTCTGCGATTGGTTCCGGTACGCGCTGATGACCTGGAGTACCATGTCCACAGTGATCACCATGCCTGATGGTGAGGAAGACACTTGCTTGTTGCGCCACATCTCCTCGAGTGCGTTGAAGAGAGGCGGAGGGCACGGGTTCGAGGTCAGGCGCTGCTCAATGTGATCGCTATCTTTACACAGAGGCACAATGAGGCTGCAGTTGCGGCTCGTGCTGTGCGGCACGTAGATGGACAGTTTGCTACCTTGCAGAAAGGCGGCGGCCATAAGTGCGAGTGCGCGGGCACTGTTGTCGGCACCAGGCGATGCGGGGAGCTCCATCACGCGAGGACCGTATACACCCTTTGGTACCGATAGTAGTGCCGCCGTCACACTGTCGTCTGCGCCCTGCTGATAAAGAAAACTGGGACGGACGAAAGTTTCCGAGCGCAGCAGTGCACTCTTCGGCACCTCCACCGTCGGCAGCGACTTGGGTGTGATGTACGATTGGTAGGTGACGTTGCGGCGAATAAAGGAGAGCAAATCGAATGTTTCGTTGAAGAAGCGTTGGAACAGTTTCTGCCGGGCGGCACCAGTGGCCTCGCTCGCAGCGACAGTGTGGGCGAATATCAGTTGTTGCATGAGACGCGCGACAAGGGGCCCGCTGGGCGATCCGCGAGCCGTCATTGTGGTGGCGCTCATGCTCGGGCCACCATCGGTGAACGCACCCAAGTCGCACGTGAACGACACAATGGCAAACGAGAGGGTGGCCGGCGTCGCTCCCCGCATAATGTAAGCGCCGTCGAGTGGAAATACCCGAGGAAACGGCGGAGTGTAGCCGATATTGTCCATCGTGTGGGCACGGCGATGAACGGCATGGGCACCGCGGGTACTTTGCGACTTCCAGCCACTTGACGATTCTGAGACCGCGGCGAGGCCGCTTGCGCTGCTCACGCAGTCGGCTATATCTGTGTTGTTGGTGCCAGAGCGGGCGTGCAGAGAGTGCATAAAGGCCGCGCTGGGGCCGCTGTAGTTGTATACGGACGCAGATGGAAGCCGCCCGACTGACGCAAGTCCTGGCATCGAGCCCGCTCCGTCTGTGATGCGACGGGCAGCAGGCGGGGGCGTGGGGGCTCGGCGCGGGGTCACCACCTTGACCACTCGCGAGATCTGCATGGGGCGGTTCAGCTGATAGGCACGCCAGAAGAAGGTCGCGGCGTAACGGAGAGTGCCTGCGTTGTCGTTCTCAGTGCCGCGGCTTTTCCGTGCGCCGCTGAGATTTGGCAAGCGCAACGAAATCGGGTAAAGCACAAAGCATGTGAACAAAATGAGCGCGAACAGAGTTTCGACGGAGATGACGGTGAGTATGAGTGTCACGAACGCGACACGTGTCAGCAGCGCCCGCTGTTGCCGTCGAACAAGGTGCATCGCCAGAGCCACCTCATAGAAGCAATCATCCTGAAGTCCGTTGGCGAAGAAGAGGCGGCAACGCACGAGTGTGTTCAAAAAGACGTTCTGACGGCCGTACAAGTACACTGTTGGGCTGCGCGCAGAGGTCAGCGGTGAAACCAGCGCACGCGCATCGTTCTGTGCCAACGGTGTGTGGTAAAAGATGGACATGCTACGCAGCACGGCGAACAGCTGAACGGCTCCACCCAGGACGAGCGCCATGTCCAGGATATCCGCCCACATGACGAAGGCCAATATCGTCAGTAGCAAGACCGTCTTGAAAGGACGTCGCCACGAGATCGCGTCGTGGAATCGCAGAGTCATGTCCACCAATGCCATGCACGGCACCAACATGAAACGCACAGCGGGTGTCTCGAACTGCTCCGGTGACGGCGCGGCGCCTGAATGACTACTGGAAGTACCTTGTCTTTCGACAGACCGGCCGCCGATCGATGACTGCAGACTGATGCTGCCCATGTTGTCGTCCATGCCGTCGTAGTGTGGCGAGGACACCGGTGCTGTCTCTCTGTAGAGAAGAAGCTTCGTAAAGGGCACCTTGCCGAACGCATACGGCACAACCTGAAAAGTCAGGAAAGCACTGCCACCGACGTCCTTGCCAAACATGGCGTTCGTGGCAATCGTGTTGAGATTCAGCTCCTCCACCAGCGAGGTGATCGTGCGCTTCGCCTGTAGCGTCATGCGGACACCAGCGCGGACAGACATAAGCTCCTTCAACGTGATTTTGGACACGCCAATGCAAAGTGGTGTGTCGTGGTGATACTCTTCATCGTCGTCGGGCTGGCAGCCAATTGCCTCGTCTAAGCGCGCGCCGGCACCGTTGTCGGGTAATTTGGGCGGCAGCTGCAGAAGACGAATCTTCACCACACAGTCTATCACCGTCGGCGGCAGAGACGCGAGGAGGACTTCACAGGAAAAGGCGGAGAAGCGCTGCGTTCGAATCTCACTGCCGTCCCACTTGCTTTTCACCTGTTTTTCGTGTTGAGTGCGGTCGCGACGGGTGTTGAGATCGGACGTCTCCATCTTCACAACGCGCTCAAGGACGAATTGCACCCGCAACTGCGGTCGGAAAGTGCGCTCCTCCTTCTTTTGTGCCGCCGCGCCACGCGACGTGTTGTCATAGAGCGAGAGGAGAGCACACTTCTTCTGCTGACTGGGAGGTGTGGGAGACCCGCCATCACTCGGAAGGGTCTGCAAAGCGTCAGAGGGCTTCGATCGTTTGTGCACCGCCAACAGCTGCTTCACGCGAAAGAAGCTTTCGGGCTCCAGGCAACAAACCTTGGAGACTTCGCTTACTCTAAACTCGACATGCATGGTCTCGCACTGTTGTTCGGAGTTTGACAGGCACGTCAAACAGAAAGACGGGGAGGGAGGACGAGGTGCCCAACGAGGTGCGCACGTATAAAGTAGTGAGAATGTAAAAGAGAAGAAAGGGCACGGCGAGAGGGGGAAAAAAAAAGAAGAAGAGGGAGTCAACGACCACGCCGCAGAGGGGCTACAAAAAACAAACCAACAAAAAAAAAAAAAGAGGAAGGAAGTCTGAAACAGAGAGTCACCAGGGGCAAGGCAAGTGTAAGAGAGAAGACAAACAAATACGCACTGTCAAGTGCGTGATTCGACGATAGCGTGGTGTGGGATGAATCCACTCTTCGTGATGAAGGTGATAGATCCTTTTTTTTTTTCGTATTCGGGATTTTGAGTAAGCCTCTTCGTCTTCTTCTTGCGCCTTCGTTTTTTTTTTGTTTTACTTGGCCTCTCAGTTCTTTCAGAAAGCATGTTTTAACCAAGATTTTACATTGCAAATGAAGAATCGTGCAAGTGAGGAGGGAGATACGGGGGAAGAGGAGAAGGAGTACAAGAGTGCGTCAAGTGGATTGACTGACGCGAGCCAACTCGACGAGGTGTGTAGGAGTGAGCCACGGGCATGTCATCACACTCTCCCGGGGGTCAACCAGCGATAAGAAAGAAGTTGTGTGCTCGTGCACCAACCTACGCTGCATGAGAGTGAGAGAATGACGCAACGCGCCACACACACACACACACACATACACATACACATCCACTGTTTTGTTTTTCTTCTTCGCAACGGACAGTAAGGCTATTTTGTATTTCTTTCTTTCTTTCGGTACGTGTGTACACAAGCAAGATGTCACCGGCGTTTTGAAAACAGTGGACACCAATCAAGAGCTGATAAACCAAGTCGCACAGACGCCGTGCAAAGTACGAGAAAGGCACTGTTGTGCGGGGAGGAGGGACAGATCACGCGTACTAGAGATGCTGAGGTGTTGAGGCAGTGAATGTGGCCAGAAGATAAACACTCGAAATCTCGGTGAACTTCATCATTTCGTCGAGCACCAGAGCTTGACGCGCGTCGTACTCACAATCTATGAGTCTCATGGCTCTCGCGAAGAAAAGGTGGCGCAGACCCGTTGCCGAATCGTGCTCGCACCTGCCGGCGGCTCTCGTCGCGTTCTCGCCCATTCCTTTCTCTTCGCCACTGTCGTGTGCGCTGCCCTCACTTGACCACGATGATGTCGATAACGCCTCTATGAGGTGCGTGATAGCCTCACATTGCGATGCGCCGCGCTCAGATGCCGTAGCGGCACGCCCATCGACGCCGCGAGTAGGTGTGGCGGCGGGGACTGCCTTGGCCTCGTCGTGTGTTTGTATGCACGTGGTATCCTTCTGACGCAAGTCTGGTTCTTCTTCACCGTCGCCTTGCTGCAGCATACGAGACGGGTCAGGGCTTGGCGAAATCAAGCAACGGCGCGGGGCGGAAGTCCTCGAACGATAACGAGAGTCTTGTAAGCGTTGCGGTGAGCCACCTGCAAAGCCCCGTGGCGAGCATGACCGGGACGCCGAGTTGGAGCGACTGCTTTCCGAAACCAGTAATGCGTGAAGAAGGTTTTGTTGCACAGCGAGTTCGCTAAGCACTTCGCCCCATCTGTGCTTACGCGACGGTGTATTTCTTGTCGACGTCATGTAGTCGAACTGGGAGGAGATCGAGCCGAGAGGGTGGTATCGATGAGCCGAAGAGAGAAGAGAGAAGAGAGAAGAAAAGGATACGCACGGAAAGAGAAGCCATGTCGTCTGCGCAGAATCCAAAAGAAGCATGGACCACGGAAGCGCGCCACAGTGAGCTGCGCGTGCCCATACTGCTCAGCTGCTGCGGCTGTGTGGCACGCCGTACGAGAAGGAGGGCGTTGGTGCATGGGCAGCCAGTTCGGCTGTCGCCGCATGTTCCTTCAGAGTTTCGGAAGTGCTTTTCGTCCGCTGAGCACGCGTTCGCAGGCAGGTATGCGGCTGCGGGCGGTGCATTGAGCAACTGTGCTTGAGAAGGCCGTTTAGAGAACCACGAAAGCACGCATGTGCCTATGTCTGTGTCTGTAACTATGTGTAGTTGTGTGTAGTCGCAAAAGGTGCGCGTTACTGACACTTCTTCGTTTCACTGCTGCTGTGATGCGCGTCGCCGTCGGTAGCAACGGTTTCCATGGGCATCTCGATTTCACCATCCTCCGACCGCGTGGCATCGATGGGATAAATCCACCGCTGATAAAGTAAGATGACAAAGACCACATCGTCTCTGAAGCAGGCGAGGCGATGAAGCCAGGGCATCTTTACCGCAAATGCGAACAGGTCATCAATGACTGTGTTCAGCATCTTGTAGATGAATGTTCGCCACGGCACCTGCCCTACACTTTTCATTTTGTAATTGACGAAAATCTGAGGGAGCATCATGACGAAGCCGAACATGTAAACAAATTGAACCTGGGTGTGGATCAGATACGAGTACCAACTCTTGTGCGCCATGTACACCAGCGAGTAGATGCTGTAGCACAAGAGCACTGGTATCATCGCGTAAGACAGGACGCGAATGGCTTCCTGGTCGTACCGACGCGTATGTGTATCATAGGATGAACGAAACTGCAGTGTGTAGCCGAAAAGTGTCATGATGGATGAAGCCGTCGCTGTTGCAGCGGTGTCATGTCCTGCCGCAGGCTCGCCTGGACCCTCCGGCTCGCCGCGCACTGTCCTATTGACAGGCACGAGTTGCACAACCTGCGTCAGCTTCCAGTACTCGGTCAGGACTCCTACTCCCGATGGTAACAGAATCGTCCACGAGGCGTCTTGGCTATCCACCAAATACAAGAAAATGATGGTCTGGAAGTAGCAATTTATGGCCACACTGCGGAGCGACAAGCCCTTGAAGTTCTTCCGTCCTCGCCAAAACTTGACGTCGTTGGAGAAGGCCAAGTACTCAAAGAGCATGTGCAGAATGGTGACAATGGTAGTCACCGCGAGCAGGTACGGATTTGTTTCCAAGAACATCCGTTTGGTTTCATCGAGGTCGTGGACAGTCATCCCAATCTGCTGATTGACGCTAGCCTCAAATTGGGTGTACATGAGTACCTTCCACAGCGGCACGGGGAGGATCTCGACTGTGAAGAGGAAGGGTTCAGCAGCCACTGTCGCGTTGATCTCTTTGAGGTGGCTACGCAGCACCCAGAAGTTGTTGATGTATATGGCAGGCCCGTACACGTCGTCACTCATGCGCGGCACAAGCTCCAGCGCATTCGGTGGGAGAGGTGCCGTGAAGTCAACGATAGGGCTGAGTGTCAGCACCGGTTGTATGTACCCGCGGTACACAATGCTTTCTGCCTCCTCTTCCAGAGCGTCGGCGTTCGCAGGACTGGAACCACCGCGGATATCATGCTTGTGCTGGGCCGCGTTGTCTCCAGTTTTTCTTGTCAGTAGCAGCTGCGTCTTCTTTTTCTTGTCGGCGAAAAAGCGAATGAGTGGTGCGTGGTCTTCGAACGTTTCACCGCGCATTGTCCACATAACACGCACATCTGCGGAGCAGTTCTGCCGTGCACACTCAGACAGGTCGAGAAACCTGCGTACAGTGGTGTTCGGAAGCGCCGCCAGCGCGTCGCTACGAAAGGGTAGGCGCGGGAACACAATAGGCTCGAACCCACTCAAGGCACAGTCCACACGCAAGGAAAATGGCTCGCCAAGTCTGGCGAAAGGACGGAGCCCATTCGGTTTTGAACCACGGAGCGACGATGTCGTGGTGTGCGGCGAAGCAGAAGATGCGGATGGATCACCACGGGAGTTGCCGCTAGCATAATTCTCATTGTTCATTTCGGCAGTGCGACGGCTCGCACTGGGCGAAGCCATGAATGATCCTAGCACCACCGTGATTAGCAGCTGGACGCCAATCATCCAAAGTAGACGTTTCCAGTTGAAGCTGCTCTTCTTCTCACCCTGTGGTGCAGCGGCAGTCGCTGTGTTCGGTGGCATTGTACTGATGACGACTATTTACTCAGGTCCTTTCACAGTTGTTGCTGTTTGTGTGAGCGGGCACGTTTCCGCAGCTTTCACAGACGATCCATCGAAACATGAGGAAAAGCAAAAAGCAGTGCGTGCCGCACACGAGAGGCAACGATGAAGAGAACAGTGATGAAAGGGGTCAGAGAAATGTGGGAGACAAAAAAAAAAAAAAACTAGGAGCGCGCCGATGGACTGCAAGAAGAAAAAAAAAAGTAAGCTGAGATCTGAGACAGCTCGGTGGCAAGCTTCATGACCGCAACGCGCGATTGCTCATTTTTTTTTTTCTTGCGTGTGTGCGTGCGGGTGTGTGTGTGTGTGTGTGTGGATCGATCTTACCACTCCATATCGAGACACACACGCGCACGAGCACGTACGCACACACCCACGGAGAAGAGAATATGCCAATGCTCCAAGTGATCTATAGAAACGGAGATCGAGTATTACTTTTTTATTTTTTATTTGTCACTGATTAGCTGCTCATCACGGCAGGCCTTCATCGAGCGTGGGCTATCGCTCACTCATTCAACGACTCACAACGGGGGAAAAAAGGGGGTAGACGACGATCTACGTTGTACTGCCATTGTACATGTGTAGGTGACGTGCACTATCCAAGTAGTCAGGTGACACGAGAACCACTTGGTCAGCTAGCATCGTAAGGAGGCCCCCTGCGGCTCGGTTCAATAAGTGCACCGCATGCACACCGGCAAAGCGAAAGAGAACAAGCGGACGCGATGTCTTCAGCAGTTCTCTTGTGGCAGCAAGAGCTGCAAGATACGGGAGTGGGAAAGAAAGCAAAATGAGAAGCCCAACGAGGACGCAAAGGGAGGCCAGCAGCCTCGACAAACGCCGCGTAGACAATCCAGTGTCGCTAGGAGAAACTGTGTTGACCCGCAAGCGCCAGAGATCGGACAGTGTCATCGAGGCCAGGGGCCCAAGCTTTTCCTTGTAGATATCCTGGATAGTACGGTCCTTGACTTCGGCTCGGTTTGCCGGCAGCATGAACCTCGACCCGCGTTCAATCGCCAGCCACTGACTGAATTGGGGATCCTTGATCTTGCACAAATGGTTGAGTTTCTGTTTGTTCTCATCGCCTTTTGGATCGCGGAGAAGCGCGAAAACGGACACGTGCTTCAAATCGGATGAGGGGGCCAAATCGACCGCATCCGGCTTTCGGCCGAAACGACGCGTGTAGTCGCGGGCAAGCACTTCCTGAAGACGCTTGTATTTGATCATGACGACATCAATCCAGGGGGTCGGCTCGGTGTCTAAGTTGGAGAGCATATCGATTTCAGCTGCGGTGGCAGCGCGCGCAATGATAGTCTCCGCAGCGCCTGCGTGCTCACTTTTCGCGGAGGCTGCCGCAGTCGCGGAAGGTGCGGACGACGAGGCAGTAGACGAATCCCGTGCTGCGCTCGCAACCGCTGCGTTGTGTTGATTGCTACGCACAGGGGCATCCCAGGGAAGCAGGCACATTTGGCAGAGAAAAGCGCAGTGTACACCGTACACGGCGAAGCGATAGATCGACGGCACACGACAGGTAAACACGAATAGGTCATCCACCAGAAACCCCAGCTCTGACATGGCAAAGGAGGCCCATGAGAAGCGAAGCGTTGTTGGCGATATGTAGCGAATAGGCAAAGAGCACTTTCGCAAAAGGAAGTTGTCGTGTACATTTGGTGTGAATTTGTACAGGAACGAGAGCACGTACAGCGACCCAAATACCATCTGAAATTCACGTTCTACCCAGTTTGTCGTTGTGCTCGAAAGACACAGCTGCGCCACGTAGACGACTGTCAGGAAAGGAAACAACACAAGAGCGTCTCGCGTCAAGTCGATGTACGACGCTTTGCGAGCGGCGTCTAGGGCTTTTTCCTGTGCGGAAGCCCTGGCAACGGTAGCACAGTAGTAAAACACCTGCAGTACCATGAACGGGTTGAAGCCTGAGACGAACATGACTTCGTAAGCAGTGAAGAAGAACAGTGTCCCGATTTTGCACACAGCCGACAGCCCGAATTCCTCGTCACCCGAAAGTGGCCGATTGACGACTTTCTTCACTATGTAGAAGAGAGCCTGAGCGGAGCTAAACGCCATAGCATACACTCGAAAGAAGACAATCGATCGCAGCTGCAGCAGTTCCTCTCGATACCGATTAGCTAACGCAAAGCTCTGATCGCCTCGCTGAAGAAGCACATCATGCGCTTGCTGGATCTTCATAGCCTGTGTACGGCACCGCTCTCCACACGCCGGGTTACGGTCAGGGTGCCATTTTTTCATCTGCTCGCGATACGCCTTCTTTATTTCAGATGGTGACGCCTTGGCGCTGATTTCAAGCGTCCGGTAGAACGATTCAGCCTCCACGTCGATAAAGACTTCCCAAATAGGCCAACACATGTACAGCGCACCCAGTACCGCTATTACCACGGCAAGCACCCTTATGACGAGCTGCCGCCGGGAATGAAACCTTGAATCGAATCGTTTCTTTCTATCGAGATAGTCCCAAAGACAGCAGTTGAGCCATCGCTTGTTGGCATCATCATCAAGGGGGTGATCAGCATTGTACGACACTTGCTCAGCACCGGTTCCATGGCTTACAACGAAGATGCGCGCAGTGTTGGACATGCGGTCTGCAAACGCATGGAAGTCCGAATTCTGGTGAAGGACATCTGCTGAGACGGAATGCGACCGATCTGCTTCGGGCGCCGGAACGAGCCTCACGTTCACGGGCTGCGGCTTGAGCGGACGCCGCGATGCCATCGTGTGCTGATAATGTGTCTTTTCTCGATTAGGTGCGTATCGGTAGATGCCAATTAGCGGCACTCGCACGCTAGTGACGACACGAAAGAGATTTACTACGTACGGGATAACACTCTTCGAGAAAAACAGGCGGTGATGGGAACGTCCAGCAAGGAGGGGGTAAAGAACAGGACAAAAAAAATGCAAGAAAGATCAGCGAGGAGGACGTGAGTACGAGACAGTGTTTTCACGGTGGAGAGAGAGGCATGCGTGCAGCTGCATTAGTTGTACGGAAGGCGCGAGTATTGTCAGTTGATAAGGTCCAGCGATATTATCTCTGCACCCCCCCCCTTTAGGGCGTCGGCGAGTAGAAGAAAGCGACTCATGTTGCACAGCAAATTCACTCACGACAGGTGGAGGAGGGGGGGGGCGAGAGGTGAAGAAGAATGATCTGCAGACTGACACGCAACCATCTTCTTCATCGTTTTTATTGCGTCCTCCAGCAAGTAGGATGATACAGTGGTAGATAGTAAGCCTCAGGGTAGAGTCCGAGCATCAACCTCGTGCGAGTGCGTGACGCAAAATACGCGATAAAAAATGGGGGAAGTAGGAAGCAGCAAAAGTAGGCTAAGGGCAGGAGTGACGAAAGAAAGAGCAAATGCCGGTATCAAGCGGCAAAGCCAAAGAAATCCTCCAAACACAGAGAGAACTGCGACGTGACACACGACACGAAAAAAAAAAAAAAAGCAAAGCAACAACAACAAAAAAAAACACATCACACCATCAACAGATCTAAAATGCGCACTGAACACGCATGTGTTCATGCAAGCGAAGAAAGCGCACTATATGGGTTTCGGTGTATGGGCCCCTGAGCTGAAGAATAAAAAAGGAGAGCGTGCTGTCTCAGCTGCATCACATGAATCTAGTCCGGGAAACGCGCACGCTGCGAGATTTGACCTTCGGCGTGGGGCCGGTTAATGGCTGGTAGCTCTGATATTTTTTCCATTGCAGAGGAGACCGCAAAAATATCAGCGCGCTCGCGAGGTGACTTTACCAGCATCTGGGAGCGAACAAGGTTCATGAGAGGTCGGAACTCGGGAGGACACGGGTCTTCTGTTGAGAACCTGTACCGCTTTGGGATAGCGTCCATGATTTCCAGCTTTTGCGAGTCGAATGGCATCTCTTCAAAGACAAGAACGTATATAAGGACGCCTAGTGCCCAAACGTCCGCTGCCGTGTCGACTCTTTGTTTTGACCAGAGGTCCAGCGATTCGGGTGAGCGATATAGGAACGTCATCCGCTCGTCCAGCTCAGCCTCAGCCATGCTTACTTCTATCGAGTTTCGTGCTTGGTAGTAGAGACGGGACGCACTACCAAAGTCACACAGCTTCAGTGCGCCGGACTCTGTGAACAAAAAATTGTCCGGCTTGATGTCCCAGTGAGACGTGGGTGGGGACATGGAGTGAAGATGGGCAATCGCATGAATGACGCGATCGGCAATTTCGTATACTTCGGGGACAGACAGGTGCTGCCCAGCACGGATGCGATTGTTCAAATACCCCTGCAAAGACGGCCCTTCACAGTACTCCATGACAATCCACATCTCAGGAAACGCTGTGCGAGGCCGATAAACGACCTCCGAGTCAAAATACGTCACGACGTGTTCATTGGGACACGCAGCCTGATAAATCTCCATTTCTTCTGCAGCACGTCGCTGCTGGGAGGCATCAGAGAACACGTAACGTTTGAGTGCAAGCCGTTGACCCGTGACATTGTTGTAGCCTTCATAAACAAGCGCATATCCGCCCTCGCCGACCAGTTTCACTGTTGAGTACTCGACACCGTTGATCACTGTGCCTGTAGGGCCCTCAGTGTATCCAAGGCCGTACGGCGACAAGAACGCGTTGACCGTCTCAGGGCAGAAAGAAAGTGAGTTGCCCATTGTACTTGATCGATCCTCTTCCGTTCACTCGTACTTACTCTTTTTTTTTTTTTTCGGGGGACCCCAACGCTAATGATCTTGCTTTTGTATTTCAAGATATGAGACAACAGGCTCTGAAGAAGGCACTGCGTTCTGTCGAACAGATAGAAGAGAGAACGAAAAGAAAATACCGGAATCCTGGAGTAATATAGGGCCGCGAAAGAGAGAAAGAGGGGTAGACAGAAACATGTGACGGTGCACACAGGGTGGCACGTCGAAACGCCAGAAGAGAGACTGGTGTGCGATGCAACACCAGTCAATAGACTTTCGTCACTTGACATCCTCACATTAGAGGCAGCAAGGAGCACAAATCACCTTTTTCTGTATATATGTGTATTGTGTAAGAAGGGAGCGACAGCAACGTGCGTGCGAATATGCTCACGCACAAATCGATTTATTCAGGTATATAGATATATGCGTCTGTATAGATTTTTTTTTTTCGAGGAGGAGGATGCGCTGATCTCAACGCAAATGCTCGAAAAACTCAAGAACAGCGTGCTGTGTATATAACTTAGGTGGCTTATCCACTCGTGTGCCACGCACGTCTAGAGTTTCCAGAGCAGGACAGGATTCGAGTGCTTTAATCCCCTCTGTGTCCACGTTCGTTTGACTCAACGATACGAAGCGTAATCGCGGGAGCCCACGAAGTGCGCTCACGCTAGACAGTCGCGCGCACCCATCGAAAACGACCTCCACCAAGGAGATGCACCCAGAGAGGCCAGCAATACCGTCAGTATTGACGCGAGTCATCCACAGGTGCAGCTCCTTCAAACAGCGCAGCGACCCAAGACAGTTGACATTGGTGATGGAAGTGCACCCACCCAAATTAAGCTTTTCCAACGCGCAGCATCCACTCAAACCGACGATGCCCGAATTAGTCACGGCGGTTTCGTGTATGAAGAGCTCGCGAAGGTTTTGCAGCTCACCGAGGGCGTTCACATCGTATAGACCAGCGCATGCGCTGAGGTTAAGGTGATGAAGATGAGTACAGTGCCTCAGTCCCAACAGGCTGTCACCACTTACTGCTGTTCGTGCTGCAGAGAGCGAGCGCAGTTCCACCATACTACTGACATCCAACTCTGTCACCTTATCACAGTCATCCAAGCTGAGACGCCTCAGGTTCATGGCGCACGGAAGTGCAGGAAAGAAGGCGTCCTGACAGTTGGAGCCATCCAGCCTGAGGTTTTTAATCGTCGAAGGTATACACGACAGATCTGGTGTCATCTCAGTGAACGCATTAGTGTCAGCCAGACCCAGAGTATCTATGGAGCTACCCTTCAAGAAAGTGAAAAGCTCGCTCAGGCTCCCTGAAAAAGAGTCCAGTTCAACGCACTTCAGAGTCGCTGGTGCGTTCCAACCACCGCAGTATCGTAGCGACTTCACCTCAAGTCGCTCTGTTCTCTGCAGAGAGGAACTGAGACAATCGGAAAGCTGCTGCTGCTCCTCGCTGTTTGGGGCATCTGTGAAGTAAATCTCGATGCAGCAGAAGCGGTGCGCGCTGAGTGCAGAAAGAGCGGAAGCGACTGTTGGCAAGGACATGTCATTCGCTTCGAAATGCACCTTGGGTTCAATAGACGAGATGCACAAAATCTCGGGAGGGGGGCTACATACGTCGCGCTCCACCTTCACATGTAGACTCGCTGTGTCTCTAAGCTCGTATTTGCAAGCTCCAAGGGACAGGCCGCGGTCGCGGAGGATTGCTAGCCTGAAAAGTGGGCTCACGCAGGTGGCTGTCAGAATCGCTCTCTGGTTGTCTGGCGGGAGGAAGGCGAGCGCCTGAAGCACAGACATTGCTATTGATCAAAAATACCTTCTTCTATGCGCAGATATGCACGTGGACTTTTTTTTGCTGTTTTGGGGGTGGTGTAATTGCGTGTGTGGGTGTGGGTGGTGTCCTGCTGTTTGTGCGCGGCTGCGCCGCGGGGCCGGCTGCGGGCGGGGCCACCGCGCGCCGCCGCGGCCGCGCCCCCCGCCGCCCCCGCCCGCGCGAGAGCGACCGGCGAGAGAAAAAACCGCCCACGCCGCACGCAGCACACACCCGTGTCAACCCGCAGAACCGGGGGTGCTAAAACTCAGTTTCCAGTTGCAAAAGAGGCCTTATGGTAGTGGGCAAGCTCATTTTTTTTCGCGAAATATTCAACAGTGGGACGTTTCGTTGACAGCGGGCGTGGCTTTTATTTCCGGATGACACTCAATCTGATGATGCTCGGCGCGCACAGTGCCAACACTATCTGATAGGCTACTGTGGCAACATTGCGTTCACTACTCATTCGTTATCGAAGAGGTGCGGCGCCAAACTGTCTGAGTGTTTTCAATGAAAAAAAAAAAACAGTAGGATTTGGAAAACCTGGCTGCGCTCAGCTGCTGAATTCAAAGCGCTATCTTGGGTAAAGGCTGTGGTGACTCGAATACCTCCCTCCTCCGTGTGTGCACACAGTGCTGCATCTTCTACCGCTTGTGTAAAAATAGCGCATAAGGTCTCTTCCCTATGTGTCAGTGCGTCCAGATAAGCAAGGACCACACAATTCGGAAGGACAAGCCATAGTCTCGGATGGTCTACTAGTCACCCAATACTGAGAATTGAGTCTCACTATGTGCGTAGAAAAAAAAAAAAGCAGTCAGTAAACGCGGCGTACATCTGACCCACCAGTCCTGCTTAGCATTTGTCTCCGGGCGTGAAGCACCCAGCGGACCTCTCCTAGGAGCGCTCTGACGCGCTTGTGGAATCTACGGAGACGCTGGCCTATGATCTACTTCTGTTTCATAGGTGTGTGGTCGTAGCAGGTTGTGGCAGGAGGCGCATAGACGTGCCTATCGTGAAACGCAGACAACCTCTCATGCAGACAGAGATTCCGACAGAGCGTGCTTCATTGATTCGCAAACAGATATATATTGAAATCACCCACTTACAGTTGGCACGCTTCACTTCCTTCACCTCCATCCACCCTTCATACGGTTGTTTTCGCTGCCCTCTTTTCCTTTTGACTCACACCTCATGCGCTCATAGCCTGTCAATCACAGCTAACTCAGTTGCGTTGAATACCACTGAATTTTCAGCGTCTCTCTTGTCGAGCACACTCCTGAGCATACGCGCGTTTCGCTTTTACTCATTCTCGACTTCAAAGTATATATTTTTTTTTTTTAATCTGTTCCCTTCTGTCGCGAGTGGACTCCAACATGTACTCTACCTATCTCCACAGCACCGCAGGGTCAGCGCACCACCTGCTCATACTGCTTCTCGCTGCTCTCTTCCTAGGCGCAGTGACTGTGGATGCGGCAAAGTGTTCACAAGGGTATGTTGAGAGTGGGAACACTTGTGTCCTTGACACGAACAACACCCTCAACTACTTCATTGTCCGCGCTGATCAGGACTTGAGCTCGAGCGCGACGCTATTTGGTGGGCACGGCAGTGAGTCCGGGCAACCGCTCTACAACATATGTCCTTCGCTGGGTGCGACAGCGGTGCGCCTTTTCACTGCGGATCAAC